>JBBPLD010000064.1:0-100094 GCA_038089555.1 Chalciporus chontae | reverse complement strand
ATCGGCGCTTCGTGTCTGTGCTTGACGATAACGGCACTTGCGCTACAGGGGTGTTAACCACAAAGGGATTGCTCAGTGAACACGCTGCTCACCTGCTTGCACCTTCCACACCGGAAACCTTCAGTTTCAGCCTCTTGTTCACCGGCACCGAGAGACTTGAACAAGTTCTCCTCTTTAATTTTTTGGTCTGCAGCGCGTCTTTCCTGGGTCATCATTTCCTAGTTCACCCAATCAGTCAATAGCACACTATACAACGTATGAATGTCACCGTACCTCGCTCGTCATCCTGCTGAATTTCTCGGGGAAAAGTTCACCGCTGACTATACTTTCGCGTAGACTGGGATTCGCCTTGTCCTTGAGGTTAACGAACAAAGATCGAATCTTGCCCTTGTATTCTGCGGTAGCACCGCCGAACAGGGAAAATACAGCCTTTTCCACCGCGATGGCGCGGCTTGTGATCTGATCGCTGGCTAGGAAACGACGAAGGTGGAGTCAGGCCCAAACCCATGCATAAGAAGCATCAGCGGGTAACTCACGAGCACCCGAGTCACAGGCAAGTCCATCGTAGATGAGTTCTGCACATCGGTCCCTGGTGTTATCTCCAGTGACGGAAATCTTGACACCGTCTGATTTAGTATTGCGGACGTCTGATTTTCCGTTGGGAGCGGGAGTGGCCGCAGGTGTGACGGATGAGGATTGCTTGCGGGCTAGAGGGGAGAACGAGAACGAGTAAGACGGTGAACAGGTTTGACGATGAATGCGACGCACCTGCTTCTCTCCCATTGATAGGTGTCCTCACGCCCTGAGCACTCTTTGCTTTATCGACCTCGTTCTTCCACTTCTTTACGATTTCTTTTGCCAGGTCTGAGACCTCCTTTGACTCATGAGCGCGCAGCTTGCCGACAGCAAGACCCGCCTTGCTTTCCTGCGAGCGTCATCAGATCTCAGACGCCACTCCTCCTCGAGCCACCCGGACCCGGGACTGAAAATACTTACCCTTAGCAGCGCTTCACTGATCTGAAAATCTTTCTTGAGAATCTTTAGGATAGCCACTCGCTCCTGACAAAAGAAAACCAACGTAGCGTATGTTAGTATCCATCAAAAACGATAAAGATTTCCGAGAAAACATACCTCATTCGCGCTCGCACTTTGGAGCCGCTTCACATGCTGTTTGAGCTCAGTGGCGTCTGACATGGCTCGCTGCAATATCTACCCTGGTACCGACTACGATGTAAATGAGCTCTAACGTCCCGACAATAGCTAACACGACAGCGACAGTGATAAAGATTCGACGCTCCTCGTCGGACAAGCGTTGCTCCTTGTGGAACAAACAATGACAAAGCATGCAACATTTCCAAATATGGAATGTTCCAGTGCTCGACGTCGCGCTCATCGAACTCGACTACTCACTGCCATCGTTGAACACAGCGAGAACGACGACGAAGACGACGACGAGATGGCATCAGTACTCCCGCAACTTGACCCTTTGTTAAGAACGAGCGCGAAACGGACACGCGACATATTCGCTTCATGTCCGGATGACAGCATGAAGGAGGAGGAGAAGAGGCACGTCGCTCCTGCATCACAGTCGTTCAAAACTTACAGTGGATTCGAATAGTGCACGCCTGCGACTGTCAGTAAAGATGACCGATGAATACAAACACTACAGAGAACTCCCCCCGGCGTTGCTCTCTCAACAAGGTGCAGTTGGACCAGCGCGGCCAAAAGGTCCGCAAGGACCACAAAAATTGATCACTGCCGGTCGTACGTCCCTCCGGATCCTCACATGCCATGCTGCAATACTGACCGTTCTTTTCAGCATCAAGCGAGACCTCACGAATGATTGCCACGATCGACAACACGCCAAAGGCACAACCATCCACCTTTGCCACCTCAGCCAAACTCTCAGAAGCACTCATACTTCACAAGACGACGCGGACGATCAAACCGACGTACCACCCACCATGGAAATTGATGCGTGTGATATCCGGACATTTAGGATGGGTCCGTAGTGCCGCCGTAGAACCAGGGAACCAATGGTTTGCTACCGGCGCGGGGGATCGAGTGATCAAGATTTGGGATCTAGCTTCAGGAGAGCTCAAGCTCTCGTTGACTGGGCACATCTCGACCGTCCGTGGGTTGGCTGTGTCGCCTAGACATCCTTACCTCTTTTCGTGTGGTGAGGACAAGGTACGCGCAGTCGAAATAGTCCCCTTGATGATTCGCCTCTGACATGCGGTAGATGGTGAAATGTTGGGACCTCGAAGCAAATAAAGTAATACGGCATTACCACGGACACCTGTCAGGAGTTTACGCTATGAGCTTGCACCCAACGCTAGACGTGCTGGTCACGTCCGGTCGCGACGCTTCAGCTCGTGTCTGGGACATGCGCACCAAAGCACAAATTCATGTACTTTCTGGGCACTCGGCCACCGTGGCGGACGTAAAATGCCAAGAGTCGGATCCGCAGGTGATCACTGGTTCTATGGATTCTACGATCCGGTCAGTTGGCCTTCCTTCTACCCCTTTCATTGCTAATCCTTCGATCAACCTCGCCACTTTCGAACAGCTTATGGGATTTGGCCGCCGGAAAAACGATGGTGACACTCACACATCACAAAAAGTCCGTTAGGGCCCTCGCCATCCATCCAACTGAATACTCCTTCGGGTCGGGTTCAGCGGGCGGAAACAATATCAAAAAATGGAAGTGTCCAGAAGGCAACTTTGTGTTTAACTTTCCCGGGCACAACGCGATTATCAACACCCTTTCTGTGAACGCCGAAGGTGTCTTTTTCTCTGGAGGTAAGCGTTCGCGACTCAATTACCCTTTTACGCTCTATACACACCCATTGCAACGATCCTGATTCACCCCGGTCGTTGTAGCTGACAACGGCACACTTACCTTTTGGGATTACAACACTGGGACCCCGTTTCAAAATTTGGAAGACGTGCCTCAACCAGGTTCGCTTGAAGCAGAAGCAGGCGTCTTCTGTTCCACATTCGACATGACCGGTACACGGTTGATCACTGGTTGCGCTGACAAAACGATCAAGGTCAGCCCAATCGTTCGTTTCTACTAGTTCTCCGTCGTTCATGTCATTTATTATTCAGGTGTATGCGGAGCAATCACAGTAGCCCGTCCTCGCGTCGAGCCTAGCCAGCTGACAGTATTTAGTTCGGTAACGTTTTCCGTCGTTTGTGTTCATCTCCACTTGTATGCTCCGTGATATTATTTGTTGGTGTATCTCAGTGGTGTTTTGAAATTTCCGCTACAAGGTCTCAGGATGTATGTTTGTGGGTCCCCACCGCCACCGGCTAGAGGGAACCTCTTTTCATTTCCTTTGCGTTTGGAAAGCTTTTTTTAAGTTGCCTGAACCAGCGCAAAGCATCCGATAGACATCGTTATTTTCCACTTGGACCCATAACACCCTGAAAATGAGACGTCCGACATACATGAGGTATCAATGACCGAAAGAAGTCTGTGAAGTCCCCCTTTTGGTAGTCGTTGTGAGATCGTACACATGAATGAATTGCTATCCGTAACCAGTGGAGCAAAAGACGGAAAAAAAAAGGAAAAAGAAAAAAAAAAGTTGATGGTAAGCAAAAAAAAAATCATGTGTTGAACAACGTAAAATAAAATGCGATGGTCCTGATGGAGCAAAAAAAACGCCATCGATAGATACTCGCCTGCTTGGTACCCGCGGAAATGTGTGATTGACCTCCAGGCACGTTGAGGTGATTTTCGAACCGTCGTCAGCCGGCCCATCCTTGCAAGGAACTCGACGAGGTGCTACCGACGAAGCGATTAGGCTCGCCATCGCCTGTGTTCGTGGGGGGAGGCGCAGCATCTTGAACTACATAACCGGGTTGCTGCGGATACGGCGTGTCTGTGTGTTCGCATCGACAATCAGGATCACCCACGCGCATCACTCGGGAGGTTAGTCAACATTCTACGGGACGGCATCAAAAGGTCCGACGCACATGCTCCATCAGTGGTCGAGTAATTGTTTGCTGACGTAAAAGTGGAAAATTGAGGGAATGCTGAGGGAGACGAGTGGAGTGCTGCTTGTAACTTTGCCGCCGTCGCTGCTTCGAGCTCCGCTGAGAAGATGAACGGGACGTCACCCGCATCCTTGACTTTTTGGGAGCCTCTGGTCCCGCTACGAGGTTCGGTGGTCACACTGTCTAATCTGTATTTATTGGACATGGCGCTCAGGCTTTGTAGCGTGGAACCGTGTTGGAGCTCTTGGGAGTGGCGTCGAGAGGATTGCGACCCTGCCGACTTTGCGATCGGGGAAGGACTGGAAGCGGGTTTCGACATAGGTGTCCAAGCCGTTCTCTGTGAAGGGACGGGGATAGCAGCTGATAGCGGTGTTTGGAACGGTAGGGAGACGGAAAAGTATCCGCCGGAAGGATCACGGAGGGGCGTCACGGCCGCTGAGAAGCTAGGCTCAGTCATGGGGGCAGGTGACATGGTATCAGGTGAGAAAGAGGTCGATGAGGTCGGAGGAGTTGAGGGGTAACCTGCTTGTTCGGAGTATAATGACATCGTTGGGGATGCTGCATGATGAGAGGACAGGGACGTAGTTGGTGACGATGGTGGGGAACCGACGTCTGAAGAGGAAATTCGGTTCCAAGGGCTTTACCTTGGGAAAGTAGAATCTGACACACCTCCGATGTGTGGCGGTCTTTCCGCACGTCGGCCTCGTTGTTCAATCTTGGACATACCCACCACGTGTCCATCCTCGGTGGTAGGGAATGGTTGAGCACCCGCCGGGATGGACAACGGCGTCGGTGCATGCTTATATTTTGTGCGGACCGGCTCTTCACGAACAAACGGTGTCCTTGGAGGCTGTGAGCCGTACAGTTTCTTGCGGCTCAATCCATGCACTTTCTGCAGCGAGATAACTAAGCTTGGAGTCGAGCCAGCTTGTATCGACGCAGGGGCCTCTGGTGATGCGCGATGGGTATCCTGTGGGAAGGACTGGTGTCGGTGGACTGGTGGTCGAGACGTGCTATAAAACGATTGCTGCGGATAGTCAGTATCGTTGGGAGGCGACCAGCGGAGCTCACCTGTTCTGTCGGTTGTATGGCGGGCGAGTCTAGAGCTGCACGATGTGAATTCAAGGGAAACGCCCATGCAAGATCTCGGAGGACGAACCGGACTTGTTTCCAGATAGAAGAAAGATATAATCAGAACTTGTGGGGAACCATGGCGTTACCTGGCCGCGTCCCTGAAGTTCCAACTTCAGGGGCGTAAGTACAGAAGTTCCGACGAGGTCGGAACGCCTTACATTAGTCAAAAAAAGCTCATCCAAGGAACTCATGTCTTGTGAAGTGGGGAGAACCATATGGCAGTGGATGCCGTGCTAGTGATATGAAATAAAGGGATCAGTGTGATGCGTCACCTGAATGTCAATGGAACACTACCTGTGCCATCTTTTGGCCAAGTAGTTGCCACTCTGATTGCCCGATCTGTGTTGGCATCGTCGCAGGAACACCCCACGTGCCTTCTATGGGCGTTGACGCGGCAACCACGATAAGGTGTAGATTAATCGGACCACCTGGAAATTTGGTGGTTGCTTCGAGCATGAGCTTTGAAAACGGGTCAAGTTCAACATGTACGCGATTCATAAGGGATCAAACACTGACCTCGATACCCCTGTTTATGATTCGAGACGAAATTCTGTTATCTGGACTGAAGCTAAACTTCAAGTTGGGGAGTTGATTGTATTGTCTAGGTGGCGCAGAGTGGCTTGGAGTAGAATCTTCACCGACTGGGGCGGTGGTTAGCCACAGCACGGGAATCTGGATATCAAATGAGGCACGAGGGAAGAAAGATATGAAAAGCCACGGACTGGCACGACTGGGTTTGCCATCCTCATGGTGCCGAGGAGAGTGGGTAAGTACTGTTCTCGGAGATCATTCCAAGCAGACACCATCCCTTGCGAGTTTTCAATGAGAATCAAGGTAATTACCGCATTGACGGCAGGACCAGAGGAGAAGATGGGGGGCACGCCACTGGAAGACATGATTTACGATACGGCGATTTGCACGTGTTGCAAGACAGGATCGTAGCGGGAATGCAAGAAAAGGAGACACGATACTAAACTACACACCGAATAAGCGGAAATGACAGAGGGAAAGGGAGGTCGTGAGCAGGATAGAGAGAACGAGGTTGAGGGGGGGAGGCTAATGAGCACTTGTGGACGTTTATGGGACCAGAGATGGCGGACTTTCTATTTGAGCGATAAAATCCCTTGAGGGTTGTCAGTAATTTACGATGAATAAATTCATTCGAGGAACCTATTGAGTGATAAGCGTGATCTTCGATGGATGATGTGAACAATGTAAAAGGTTAAAGGCTTAGAATGAGAAAGGACATTGTCATTGTCTAAGGCGAGGAATGGGGATAAGCTCGGACAGTGGATACGGCGAAAGGGTTATTATACTTGTGTAGAGATGCTGTAGCGAGGGCGTGACATTGTGATGAGGGAACGGAGGTTCGGAAGATGTAGATTTGATACTCACAGAACGGACTCGAGCCGATGTGAGCGGTGGAAATGCCAGCAACTTGGACGATCGCCCTTTGGTAGAAGCGATCAGTTGGGCTATGGAGTACGGCTCACGTGGCTGTCGGAACCAAAGCTGGGTTATCGATCCCTGACAACATTTGCGGAGAACAAAAAAAAACAGCGGGCCTTATTGCCAACATACTTATTGGTCTCCGTCAGCTCCGCCGCTCCGGGCAATAGTGGATGTTCCGTACTGACCCAAATGATTACCGACAGAAGCTGAACCGACTCCTAATAGGCGCCGATGTCGTGAGGTAAAGTTAAACAGCAGCGGACAGCAGCACAGCCCAGTTGTGCACCCCACAGCAGCTTGGAAACGGTGACAGGTTGAAGGATTGCCGCACCTGCCATGCTCTCGTCACCGACTCGTCGGATCGCACTTCAATTCTTATCCCATGCTACACAGGGCGGCAATCCTCGAGGTAGACCCACATGCAAAGGCTCAGTCACCCATTGCGAGATTTGGGCGATGGCGGGGGATGGCCCGAGGATTCTGAATGTCTAGACTAGCGCACCCTCAAGCTCGCAGTCAACCCTCGGAAGCGTGGTCAGGTCGCTTGACAACATTTAAATCAGTTCGTCCGTTGGAAATAATATCAAACCTAATCTGCCAAGTCTCAAACGACTCAAACCATGGGAAGTCCTCATTTAGGTTGGCGAGCGTCCCTGACCTCGACTCCTCGATACCTTGCCCAAGCTTAAAGCAACCCGACACTGCACCAGGATATACACCGTATGCAATGAATCCTCGCCACGTTGCGCCTCTCGAACATTGAAGGTGGTGGCCTCAGACAACCTTCAGACCTGTATGTAAAGAGTCTCTCTCTCATGTCAATGCCCGGGCCGGCGGAGCGATCTGTCCGCCGCACCGTGGTGACAGCCATGTTAAATGTGGTCCCTGATCACATTGATGTCGAACCTGGGTCCTGAAAGTGGGGTATAAAATGACGACGAGTGTTGGGGTAAAGTTGGAAGCTTCATCCTGTGTTCGCTCCCTCGGTCAAGTATGCGATTCTCTGTTCTACTTGCGCTTCTTCCTGTCGCACTCGCGGCGCCTTCTAGTAAATCAAATCCCTATGTAAAGGTCACCGGCAACAAGTGCGCAGTCACTCCTATTGGAGGTGGTCAAGATGACGGCCCGAATATCCTTTACGCGTTCGACGTTTGCAATGGAGGCACCGTCGTGCTGGACAAATTCTATGTTGTGAACACGGTTCTCGTAACGACTGGACTCAAGAACATCAACATCGAACTCAGCGGTGTCGGTGGGTCATCGTACAATTCCACATACCTGGTGGATTTACTCAACATGTTCCAGTTCAATATGCGCCTGACATTGCCTACTGGTCCCCCAACTCATATTACATGACATACCAAAACGCGTATGTAAATGATTCTCCAATGCATTCAGCCCTTCTCACGAACGACGCGCAGAACTACTTACTGGTTCCTTTCCGGTGACAACATCCACCTCTACGGCGGAGGTACGCTGGATTCCAATGGTCAAGTTTGGTGGGATTATCCAAACAAGGTTACTCGAGTTCTTGCTCTTTTCTCACTGTTACTCACCATCTTACAGACTGTGGGAACCGCGGGTGGTTCTTCGACGACCTTTGCGCGACCAGTTCCCCTGACCGTGGGCAACGCGTCAAACGTTCTGATCGAAGATCTTACCCAGATAGGGTCCCCCTTTTGGGTATGTCAGCTTTCTCCGTTTGGATAACCCGTGTTGACCGACCCGAATTCCAGAATAACTTCGTGTATCAATCCACGCATGTGACGTACCGTCGCATGAACATTTCTACTGTGTCGTACTCTTCCAACCCTACTGCGAACTCTGGTATTATTCCCTACTACCGCGTATCCCCGATCATTACTCATGCTTAGGACATAGACGGCTGGGACATTTACCGTTCATCATACGTCACCATTGAGGATTCTACAATTAACAACGATGATGATTGTGTTTCCTTCAAACCCAATACGACGGACTCGGTTGTTATGAACCTCCACTGCAATGGTTCTCATGGTATCTCCGTCGGTAGCTTGGGCCAGGTATGTGCCGTCTGTGGTTGACTTCACTATTAGTGCTAAGACGTTCGTTGGCAGTACGCCGGGGAGACCGATATTGTTGCCAACATCTACGTGAAAAATATCTCGATGAACAATGCTCAAAACGGTGCACGCATCAAGGTTTTCGGTGGCTCGCCGGACCCTCACTCTACTGCTGGAGGTGGTACCGGATATGTCAAGGTGACTTAATTTTCCTATCCTCCTGGGAGCTCGGGCTTCATAAATGTCATTCCCAAGAACATAACCTTCGAGGACTTCTCGAACTTCAACGTCGACAACCCGATCTACCTGAACCAGGTATGTATGAGCATGAAGCCACTGGTGCATATCTCACGAATACTTTTATTTAGTGCTACTCGACACCCGCTGACGTCTGCGCTAAATACCCAAGCAACTTGACCATCTCTGACGTTCACTGTATGTGGCATCCCTTCATCGTCTTCGGTATGCTTACCGCCCCCCTTCTCATCAGACATCAACGTTACTGGAACGTCCTCTGGCAAAGTTGGTGACGTCGTCGTTGAACTGGAATGCTCCAGCGAATGCTATGACATCACTGCCACTGGAACCCACTTGACTAGCCCGAAGGGTACAGCAGAGTACTACTGCGCAAACATTGCAAACGAGACTTCGCTTGATTTCGCATGCACGGCTCCCCCTTCGTAGGTTGTGGAGGTTGACTAAGTTACATGGACCTCATCTTGAGTATTTATAAAGTTTGTAGTAAAGTCTCAACCATATACCAAATCTAAGTGTTGTGGTTCAAATTGAAATTTTTGTGTGCCCCGTCAATGCTGAGGAAACCCGGGGTAAGTCAAGCAGTGATATAAGCTCTTCGCGTAGCGTAGAGACCCTTTTCATCCCTCCCCCTTTGTAAATAATGTAAGAAGGTACAGTAATGACTGCTGTGATGTCGATCCGACATGATGCATGATGCATGACACAAGATTGCCCTGTTGAAATTCAATGACTTTGTGCCTCGGGCTTGTTTCGTGCCTTGTCAATCCGTGCCACATCAGGGCATATTTGCAGGCTGTCCCACTTAAGCATGTCATTTGAACATCCAGGTTCCTGGAACACAATCATCAAGCTGCTGTCAAAGTCATTCGGCACCGCCGACAAGCGAAGTTGACATGAATCCGCTGTAAGAGGCTGTAAGCGTAGTGTCAGATGGCCTCCTCTCCTCTCCAGACAACAGTCCATTAGTGAGCATCAAGCTTCATCCATCCATGGTTTTAACTTGCGGGCCGGAGTGATCCCGTACCCCACGGGCCGTATGTTGGGGTCGGCTCAACGTCATGAAGGTCATCTGGTCGGTCTTCTGCACCTTCTGTCGATGGGTAGTAACTCATATGACAGGTCATCCAGGGTCATCTCTGTGCAGAACAGATGACTATAAAACCTGTTCGCGTCCTGGCATGTAAAGGTCGAGGTTGCATACAAGGGACGCTCGGAATCCGCTGAATTTGAAGGTGATTATAATCTCTATTCATCAACGCTGCTGGGCTCGCTTTCTAATCCCCCGAAACCACGTTTAGCTTCTCGACGAATCCAAACAATGACTATTGCCTGGCTGCTCCTCGCACTCCCTCTCGTCCGCGCCTGGAAACAACCAGGAGGCGTTTACAAACACGGCCACACTTGCACCGTCGTCCCCTTCGGAGGCGGTCAAGACGACGGACCGACCATCCTCTCCGCGTTCGCTCAGTGTAACAATGGCGGAAAGGTCGTTCTCGATGAGTATTATGTCGTGAATACTGTCCTCGTGCACGAGCCATTGCAGGACGTGGAGATCGAGTTGAGTGGTGTTAGTGAGTACCTTTGTTTGGTTCTTCCCAGAGTGCGAGAAGGTGTTGATGCGCTGGGATGATCGTCAGTGCAATACACTCCCAACATTGCGTATTGGTCGCCCAACTCTCTGTACCTCGCCTACCAAAACGCGTGAGTCTCCCGAATACCGTCCGAATGGGGACAATCTCAGACATGGGTACATTGCAGGACGACGTATTGGTTCCTCAACGGAAACAACATCCACTTGCACGGTGGAGGCACTATTGACGGGAACGGTCAAGTATGGTGGGATTACCCCAATGTGGTGAGTGACGACTGAATCGCGTCGTCGCCTGTCCTGGCATGACAAAACTAACGCTCCTCCTCCGAATCTGTTAGACCACCGGCACAGCTGGTGGCTCGTCTACGGTCTTTGCTCGGCCGATCCCCTTGACTGTTGGGAATGCCAGCAACGTTCTCGTCGAAGATATCACCCAGATCGGCTCTCCGTTCTGGAACAACCTTGTGTACCAGTCCACGAACGTGACATACCGCAACATGAACATTTCGACGACTTCGTACTCTCAAAAGCACACGAGCAACTCAGGTGACCAGAGTTTAATTTGTATCCCATCCATGGTCTCACTTACTGTTAATTTTCTTGTTACCTTGGTCAGATGGTTGGGATGTTTATAGGTCGTCTTATGTGACGATCGAGGACTGCACGGTCCACAATGCCGATGACTGTGTCTGTGAGTCGCCTTCGCTTCGTCGCTCCGCTTAGACTCGATGATCCCTCACAATCATGAAGCTTTCAAACCAAACTCGACCAACGTTCTTGTTCGCAACATGGTATGCAGTGGTGGCGACGGCATGTCCGTTGGATCTCTGGGCCAGGTACTGTAGCTCTCCCAACCTCTCACTCAAGCCCTGCTCATTTATCCGCCAGTACGTCGGCACCGAAGACCACGTCGCAAACGTGACCGTAAGCAACATCACTCTATCAAACTCCGGCAACGCCGCACATATCAAGGTCTTTGGTGGTTCTCCCAACCCGAAGTCGACCCAAGGTGGTGGACATGGCTACGTCAAGGTGAACGAGAGCGTCCCTGCTTGTGCTAGCCAAACTAACGCGTTCGCCGGCTTGCAGAACGTGACGTTCTCGGACATGTATCTCACGAACGTAAAATCACCTCTCCTCATCGAAGGGGTAAGCGTTCCCTCGTCGCCAATCGTAGTAACCGGGCCTTTGTCTAACTGGAGATCTATCTCGCGCAGTGCTATTCCACTCCCGTTTCCTGTGCACAGTACCCTTCCAATGTTATCATCTCAGACATTACCTGTGGGTCTCCAGTTCCCCTTATTTCGCCGTTGAGTCTCGCTAACCGTCACATTATATCTGTCAGACAAGAACATCCATGGCACGACACCGAGCAGCCTGATAGCTGACCTGAACTGCACGTCGCCATGCACGAACCTATATGCGACGATGACCAACCTGACAAGCTCAACTGGAACTGGGTCTTATTTCTGCGCGAATGTCGCGAATTCTCAGTTAGATTTCAACTGCTCGTCGAGCTCGGCATAGTGATCATCGATCGTTGCTTCGTTGGTTTACTTGGAAAGAATGGGGTATCTTGTAGGATGAATTGAGCTACACGAGATACGCAATGTATCGCTGTCGAAGTTGATATCAATTGTATGATTTGACTTTAAATTTTCTTGCACACCATTCCGACCGGTAACGAACCTGTGTTGACGGCAAGGATCTCAACAGAACGAATGCTTCTACTAATATATCTACAATAATGTGGTGGAGTCAGATGCCCACCGTTCGCAAGCGGCGATGATATGCGTCAAACTGAGGTATGATGCAACTCATTGCACGTTGACTAGCTGGCAGGGCAGTAAATAGTATACGGGTTCGCGAGAACCTACAGTCATTCCTCATGATATGACCTGGTTTCAGAGTGTTAGAATGGATTGTACAAAGTTACGAAGCCGAAACTCACTTTGAGTGGCCCCTGACCATCAGAGGATATGATGATGGGCCCCGGCGTCATGCAAATCCCCACGACGGGAGAGCGAACGTTAGACTTAGAGTTCTGAACCGTCAACGAGTCAACACAGAACCTGAATGTTGTTGGACTGCAGGTGCAAATTACAGAGACCGTGAATCTTCTACTCAAAGTCGACGATAAAACGTTCCATGTAGTCCTCCAATACTATCAAACCAGCGAATGTCGATGAGCCTTCTGTCGTTCAATTTGGCGATGAGCTCCACTGAGCATCATGTCCTGGTGTCCATTGTCGGTGTCAATACCAATCCTGTCGGAAAGTATAATCTCATGTCACCTGACCCAAACGCGGTACTTAGGTACGCGAGGGCGGCACGCGACGGTGTCAATGTGGACTTGCTGTGGAGGTTGATTAATCTCGCGCAGAGTCACATTCACTACCTCGTGCACCTCCACAGCACAAAGGAAGAAAGAAAGGGATTCCAGGTTAGTAGAACAATGCCGATCCACAGAGTCTGACAATGTGTGGACTTCATAGTTGATTTCCTCAGAGGTTAAATAGACCGAGAGCCTCCCAATCCAACGGTCAGTGTTCATTTTGCAGCTCATTCCGTGCGCAACATGTCCTCACATTCCCGGGAAGTAACCCCTCCTCTTTCTAGCGCGACTCGCGACTCGGACGGGAACGCACGACTCGCGTCACTCCCCCAGACCGACTCGACGCCAGTGATAAAAAAGCAGGCCGGTCACGCGCCGTTTGCCTCGGAGGTCGCTGAAGACATCAGTAAGGTCAGGATCGCACTCGCACTCGAGATGACCGATCGCTGGGTGGGCCCAATGCCCGTCGACAAATTTCTCGACGAATTTCTCCCAGGTGCCACCGACTCCGAGCAAGGTCCATCGCTTGTCGAGGATCCTTTCCGGCAGATGCTCAGCCAGTCGTCAGAAAGCAATCGCTACACCCCCTTCGTAAGGACCCGCCCGTCCAAATATTATCACGGTGTTGTTGACCAGATCCACTTGGCAGATTCATGCGATAGCAGGCTGGATGCCCGGCTTCGTCGCCATCAACACTAGCAACAAGGCCGACGCCGACGAGAAGCTCAAACCGGATGTCTCTATCTATCGTGCGGGCGATCAAGTGCCCATTGGCACGAAGTTTTCGCAGATGGAGTTGTGGGTAGAATTCAAAGAGAACGCACAGCCCTTCCAAGATCCCGAACCGTCTCCTGGCGGATCTAGCAAGCAAGCCACTTTCACTCCAGAGACACAAAATGCCCGCGATGTGCGTGGCCAGCTTATAAGCTACGCTGTCGCTCACCACGCCCGCCAATTCCGTCATTTCTCATTTTCCATCCTCATCACCGACAATCACGCTCGCTTTCTCCGATGGGACCATGGTGGAACCATCGTCACTGCTGCGTTCAACCTCCGTGAACATCCAGAGATCATGGCCTCCTTTCTTTGGAAATTCTCTCATCTGTCGGAAGCGCAACGCGGTTATGATATGTCAGTTCGACCAGCCGACCTTTCGTCGGATGACGCTCGGCGTGTCAGGCAGGCTCTTTCCCTCAACGGTGCTGCTCCGTTGTTCGAGTACGATCTACCTGGCCTGTCTGGGAAGGGTAGCGGCTATGGCCCTTTCCCGCCTCTCCCGAATCGATCGCTGGTCGGTCGTTGTACGCGCACTCTTCCTATATTTTTCATCCCGGACCCAGCACAGGAGAACGAGGACGTCGCCACTCATGCTGAGGCATCTCCATGGGAGAAAGAAGGCGTCGTGTATTTGAAGGACACGTGGCGTTTCCTCTCGAACGATCCGGACACCAGGATTATGGCCGAACACGAGATATATGAATTACTCCACAAGAAGAATACGCCCAACATCCCGCAGCACGTTGCTGGAGGTGATGTACCAGGCGGCATGACGGTGACACAAGACTTCCTCGATGCCGACTGGTTGGTCGTGAACGCGAAAGTGACCCCCTTCCAACATTACCGGCTCGTGCTCGACATCGTCGGCCGTCCGCTCACCAAGTTCAGATCCACCAAAGAACTCGCTCAAGCCACCTATGATGCCATGCTAGGTGCGTTTGTGACGTTCCTCTTTAGCAATGCGGTTTGTTGACGTTCGCATGATCAGCTCATTGGCATGCATACGAAATCGTCAAAATCCTGCATCGAGACATCAGCGTTGGCAACGTGATCGTCACAGAAGACGGCCGTGGCCTTTTAATTGACTGGGAGATGGGGAAGCTGGTCGGCGAGGTCGGAGCGCGACGGCATGATCGCACGGTAAGCTCGTTTGAGCTGGTGTCCGTCTGTGTTCGCATGCTCATGGCTTCTTATGTGCAGGGTACATGGCAGTTCATGTCAGCGGCCCTCCTCAGTGACACTTGCAAGATGCACACGCTCTCCGACGATATCGAATCGTTCATCCACGTCATCGGATGGCTGATTCTTCGATTCATTCCGTCCGCCGATGGCTTTCCCTCCGTGACTAGGGCGTCCAATATGGCGAAGTTCGACGCTGCGGATTTCGCATTAGAAGGACAAGCCTATGGTGGGGAGGCAAAGAGACTTTCATTCGCCGGAGGAGCTTATCCTGCTCGCGGCTTCCAGTTTAAGCGACCCACTCCGCTATCTTCACTTCTGCGAGCTCTCTGCGAACCATTCCAATCGCTGTACCACGAAAACCGTCCGACCGCTGAAGACAGGGACAAGCTCAGCGAACCCACTATTTCTGTGGAAGAATTAACAATATTGAAGGGCAAAATTCTTATTTACGATCGACACATCGAGATTTTCAGGTCTTCGAAATGGTTCCTCACAACCATTCATGCCGCTTTGGGCCAATCTGGTTGGCCGGAGGACGATGCGGCCGACGAAACCGTTTACAAGCCTTCCACAGGGTTGATGACGGTGTTGCAGGAGCAACAGCGGTCGAGTCAGCTGGCGACTTCCCAGAAGCAGTTTGCTAGCTCGAAAGGTTCAGGGAGTTCGAAGCGGCGCGCAGCAAGTCCGACCCCCGAACCTGGTGTCAAACGTCGTCGTGGGACGAGTACACCGCTCCCATCGAGCTCTCATACGACCAGTTGACTTACTATTACCTCTACCTTATCGTTGCATTACCCCAACCTTCTGCATCATTTCCCAAAGCACATCAAATCTTACAATTTTACCACAAGCAATGTGCTTAAATCATAGTAGTCTCGCGTATCTCGATCTATACTTGATGTCGCCACCTTGCGTGTTCGTCGTACAGTAAGTTTACTTAGGAACGCGCAGGCGAGGGGGGGACCATGACGGCTACATGCATTGCGAGCTCCCATATCCGACTCGGATAACATCCAAACCAGATGCGCAACGACACGGGTAGATGGAAATCCCACCGAGCCAAACGAGCCAAAAAAGCTTCATGAAAAGATCCACAGTCATATATAAAAATCCACCTCCATATGATCCTCAGGCTTGAAAAAGAGGTGGGCCACCTTCTCCCACTGGCTATGTATCCCAACAAACCAGCGCTCAAATCCACATTGTCCTGGTCGACACCTGTTTCGGAGGATCGAGCTTGGGACGCGGATCGAGGGGTTGGGTAGATTCGACACATGTGAATGGCGGCAGAGACGTCGTCGGGGGATACAGAACAACTTTACCTTATTCACGGGGGAACAAGGACCAGCAGTCACAGTAGCGCACGCACACTCGCCTTCGATTCAGTGTAGTAGTCATGAAATGTTCCTAGTTCTTCGATCCCTTGAATTCAAGCGCCAGACCCCAAGGAATCCTTGGTTTCAGCACTGACGCAATTTCATTATCAATGTAATCATAAATAAATCATCGGAAACCTCGTACACCGTTCAGGATATTGTCATGAAAGGCTGAGAAACGCACGTTCATACGAACCGACGAACCGGCCTGGGGAGAAGAAAAAAACGAAACGAAAGATTCAATTCTTCAATCGACCTTGACGACGACCTTGCCCGTTGCACGACCCGTCAAAAGTCTATCGTACGCATCGAGAGCGTTCGCAAATTCAAACGTCGAGTCCACGCGTGGACGGAGCGAATCTACGACAACCGACGAGTCAACTCCAAACCCCCGAATGAACGGAGGAGAAGAAAGACAAACACACCTTTCTCGATCAACGAACACAACGCTTTCAAGTCTTCTTGGTCGTTCGTGACACTCACAAGCCTATTGAGACCCAACAGTCAGAATAGTCACACGCCTTTTGTTGTTGTTGCAAAGAACCGACTGACTTCCAAGGACGCTTCACGCCTCCCAAAAACCCAGGTCTCGCCACCGGACCAACTAGTTGTCCAATCATACACAACACCCCATTCTCATCCGGCCACGGTCCCACCGTCACATACACAGCCTTTGGCTTGGTGTATCCCTCCGAGCGAGTATACAACGAGGGATCCAACAAACCAGCTGCGTCGTATATCATCCCAAACGGTGGGTTGGGCGGGTGAGCAGCCAGGTACTCTGGTAAAGGGGCGGCGGTATAGTCGATGAATTCGTCTGCGCCCAACGAACGAACGAGGGCTTCGTTACGCGCCGAGGCAGATGCGACGACACGGAGACCGAGAGATTTGGCGAGTTGGATGGCGTATATGCCGACCGAGGTGGATCCTCCGTTGATGAAGATCGTCTCTTGAGGTTCAGCGGGAGGTTTGCCGTCGGACTTTACAAATTTGGTGAGGTCATACCCTCCAAGACGGAGCCCTTGTAGAGCAGTTAGAGCAGCGAGTGGGAGACCGGCTGCTTCTTCCCAGTTGATGTTGGATGGCTTGGGGACGAGGTTGGCAGCTGGGACGCTGACGTATTGAGCGAGTGCACCCTGGCGTGTGCGGTACTGAAGTGCTGAGTAAGGTCGTTAGTTACGAGTCAGGAGCAGCATGAGAACACCAGGACACGATACGTACCAGGAGGAACCCATCCAATCACCTCCTCACCCGCCTTGAACTTGTCCCCATTCGCATCAACGACAACACCAGCAAAATCATGTTCCGCAGGATGCGGACGAGCCGATAACGCAGATGGCAACACACGCATGACTTTCCACCCTCTGGGAATGGATTCAAAAAGGCGACTTGAATAAAAGAGGGGCAGAGACTCACACAGGATTGAGAGCAGCAGCCTTTACCTTGACCAGGACGTTGCCACTCTTTAATTTAGGCATCGCAAGGTCGGTCTTGAACGTGAGCGCATCGCGAGGGTTACCTTGTTTGACGACGACCCAGGCTTTTTGCGCCTGGGGTACGTTTGGGTTGGATTCTGGTGCTGACATGTCAACGCGGTTGGAAGAGCTGGGCGCAGTGGTGAGCTAGAAGTATAGCTCGTGTATTTATGGTCCATGTTTACATCAACGTGATTCAGACCTGCATGGATGGGGGACGCCATCCTGTCGGCAGATCGATGGCAAATTGCTATGTACTATTTATCGACTGTCAGACTAGCAAACTGACAGCTTGATGGCAGAAGAAGCGAACTAGCTCTGGACGGGATCGTTTCAACTCAAGGACCTTGAGGTGAAAACGCGATGACCCGATGGACGGTCATACACACGCTCGTATCTTACACCCACAACTTTGAAACGCATCGATCCACGTCGGCATCAATGTTCAACCTTTCAATCATCGACTTTAGTATCTCCCGGTCGGCGAGAAACTCTGTGGTACGCAAGCCACAGAGGATCACATAGCACCCGAGGCCCCAAGAATGGCGTCATCACTACGGAGTACAGTTCAGATCAAGGATGGACGACGACAGACGAACGTGTATAGTCCTAAAGGTAATAATCAAGCATAATAAAAAGTCCTAGGTAGTTCCAGTCCAAGCCCCGACTCAATACACTGTCGTCACCGGGACTCTCCCCCAACGTTTTCCAGTCCTTCGCCTCGTAGGGCTGAAGCATCGACAACAAAGAATGTCCACGATCACGTCCCAGATTGTCACGAGAACCTAAAGGAAAGACGGTCGGGTGAGTCGGTCGAAGACGAGGATGCGAGGATGGGACGCCCGTTTGAACGTACCATGGTGACTGCGCTCACGATGGCCATGATGAGACCAGCGATGGCCGAGATGACCGTGTTTATTGCGGACCCGATCGCTGAACATACGGCGCCCTGTAGGAGGTTACGTTCCTCTCTTCGTCGATATCTGCGCAATACGCACCATGATAATAGATATATGAGGTTATAATTAGAGAGGGAAGAATGGTGAGATGGTCCGACTGCGGCTCGGTTTTATGCCACTGCGGATGGACGATGACGTCGACGGTAAAAGTGGTGCGGTCGGCGCCATCGTTTGGTGCAGAGAGGATATGATCGCCCCTCTGGATTGCGGATCCACGTCATACCAGCTAGATCTTAGAGTAGATGAGATTAGATAAATGAATGAACGCTATATACCTACCGGGCAGCCGAGTATATCCTCGAGTCATCCTCCTCGTGTCATATCTACTACTAGCTATCCACCAAATGTCCCCTACAGACGATACCCCATACGACGTCAATTTCTGTTTCCCCGTTCGCGAAATCGAAAACGAGCGGATCAAACTGACACCATTCATCGTAAGTCCCCATCCAACACACACCGTATATCCAACGAAACCCTGTCCACTGCCCTAGCCCTCCCAACACGCAGACCTCTTCTTCCAAGGCTCCTCCTCCCACCCCGATCTCTACCAACACCTCCCCTTCGGACCCTTTCCCACCGCTGCCGCCTATACCGAATCACTCATCAACAAACGAATCCACCCAGACCCAGGTAGAATCCTCTACGCCATCATCGATAAAACACGCACGCCATTCCCAGGTGCCCCACCCTCCTCCGATGACTTTGCAGGCACGGTCGGTTATCTCAACTCGACCCCGAGATATCTTACGGCCGAGATCGGGTTCATAATCGTGCTCCCTCAGTTTCAGCGTACCCATGTCACCACGAACGCGGTGGGGTTGCTCATCCGTTATGCACTCAACTTACCTTTGGATTCACCACCTGGACTTGGGTTGAGGAGAGTACAGTGGCAGGCTAACGAGCATAATCAGGCGTCGATCAAGGTTGCAGAGAGGATGGGTATGAAGAGGGAAGCGGTACTGAGATGGGATAGAGTCCTCCCCCAAGGCAAAAAAGGCAACGCTGGCAATGGTAAAGACATCAGAGTGGGCGATCCGCAGCCGGGTACGCTTGGCAGGGATTCGGTCATGCTCGCAATATGCTGGGACGACTGGCAGAACGGGGAGAACCAAAAGATAGCACGCCTCATGGACCGCTAGAATGACTTGCTGTACAGGTAGCTTGTCCAGTGGCGCATTTGCACGTCAGAGCGCTGTCAAGTTTATCTGAATTCACCCGCGTGAAATCAAAATGAAAACAAGAATCACTCGGATCTGAGGTCATGTAATTGTTTCCGCTTGAATAAGAACAACATAGTATTCGGCTTCTAATCCCAGGATGTTGGGTATCAATTCCGGGTGTAATCTGATGTGACGGGTATGGACAACAGCGCTCATCCCATGACCACCTCCAACGTTCACTTCGTGTTCGCGTTCCATCTGTCAAGTCAGACAGACATCAGCGCCGAGGGAAAAACAGCAACAAGAACAAAACGCTTGTACTTACAGATCCAAAAACAGTTTCCAGAGCACTGAAAACATCACCCCCTGCAGACCGTTCGTCAAGATCCGCGTCTTCAGACCACGTCCAAACAAGCCCTTGACACCATCGGCAGCGATCACTGCCCGTGCAGCGTCCAGATAGCCGATACGAGTAGCGTTCACTTGGCGGTAGGTCTTTACCACACGCAATGAGTTGGAGACACTATCGGAGACGATCGAAGCTGCAAAGCCGATGAAAGCCGCACGAAGCAGTTTATCTAGAACCGTCGTGGGCACGGGCAGATTCGCATCGAGGTAGTTGTACGTCCCGAACCACTAACACACATCCAGCTTCAACCGAGGTAAATTATGCGGGGAGAGACGGTACCTACAGGATAATGACCCACGAAAGTGGCAGCCGCCGTGGCCACGGCACCATACCAGAGCGAACCTATGCCATATTTCTTGACCTAGGCACGAGGGGGTCACCATAAGATTGAATAACGACCTTGATGCTGTGTTCATGCCAAGTCGAAACTAAACTCACCCTGGCCCTGAGCAGCGCAATTCCGCCCTTGCCCTGGGTTTGCATCGTCGTTTTGACAGTATCTACTGGGGTGAGGATCATCCTGAAGCATGCGGCAGCCAAGCTTGCAAAGATAGTCTTGACGAGCGTGGGGAGCTTCTTCATGTATGTGTTACTTTGGAGGAGAGCGAGGATACCTGCGTTGGCTGCGGTATCGCCGAAGCGAGCGACGGGACCTTGGATGAGTGCGGCGGCGAGACCTTGGTAGTACCGTGGCCATCCACCATCGGCGTACAGAGTCTTGATAGCCTCGGTGGTTGTCATGCCGTAGCGGTACTGGTAGTTCATCACCGTCCGCAGAGGCTTTGGGGGCCATTTAGCAGGATATATGCGCACACCCTACCGAGTGAGCTTACCATGAGGGTCAAGACCTGGAGGACCATAGCTGGACCACCACGAATGAGCGATATCTCGACTCGAACGTCCAATACTCACCTGCAGCACCACTAAGTCCTCCACCGAGAGCACTCTTGAGTGCCTTCTCAAGGTCGAACTACAAAACCATAAGCACCGCGAACAGACGAACCAACCCAACCCATGTCATCGTACATCAACATCATCCGCATCGATGAACCCCTTGATGAACAGTCCAAGGCCTGCGAGAGCCAACACCGCGATGATGCTCTGGAACGCAAACATCGACCAAGTCTTCGTCTTCGGATCGTCGCGGTCGATGTCATCGGCTACGAGCGTGCGATTGGACTCTTCGTCGCTACTGCCTGCTGCATTTGGTTCATCGAGATAGTTGGGTGGTGTGGAGGTACCTGGGGAGAGCAGAGGTTGAGCCTCTGGGTTGGTGGGCCCAGCAGACATGAGGGGTCGGTGGAAAGGAGCGGAGAGGGTCTTTCCCCGCCATCCTTGACCACCTCACCACCTGATCGCTGACCGAGCTTACAAGGATATTTAAAGCGCTGTCACACTGAGCACGGATAGATAGTAGTATTTAGTAGTACTCTGGCGTTGACAAGCCCGTCCACTTCGAGCTCCATCTCGACGACGACTCGTCTCTGAGTCTGACATCAACCAGGGAAATTCTCGCTTACAACTGGATTGCCCTCACAGGTCTGACACAAAAGTACGCTCGGCAGCGATACAGTACGTTCCTCCCGGAGCTTGGCATCACGTTCGCCATCCATATCCCTCGAAAAGGTAGAACCACTGACAAAAATTTGGCTTGAAGTGGGTCACGATTCGTTCAAGCTGGGACGACATGACCACGTTCAAAGTGTTTTCGTTTACTTTGAGGGTATGCCCAGGCTGAACAACTTGGCTTGACACCTGCCAATCCGCCCTGGCAGGGTCACCCCCGGTAATCACTCTAGCGCCGTAATTTCGGACAGCCCAACTGAGCCCAGATGTATTGTTGACATACACAGGTTCGTATAAAATGTTGACCCGTCGTCCTAGATCCTCAGAAACTTTTCCTCCCTTCTCAACGCTTTGAAGTCTATAGGAAGTCTACTTCATCATGGTTCAAATCGCTCCACTCCTTCAAATTATCACCACAGTTGCTCAAGGTCTCTCGTGTTGTTCGTTGTCCCTTAATTCAGTGCTGACAACGTCGTTGCAAGGTGCATCTTCCCCGAATGCGCCAGCATCCAATGGACTCGTGGCTCGTCAAGCCATTGACCCCAGTCAACTTCCCCCTTCATGCCAGACTCCCTGCGGAGTCATCAACACGATGGCGGTGAGTCCCTCACCGCCACCACATGACTACCCTGTGTTCTAATCAGCCTCCTTCCTAGAACTGTGGAACCAGTGTCAGCTGCTTGTGTGCGAGCACTGTGGGCAGTGACCTCCAGAGCTGCATGAACTGTCTCGTTGGCTTCGAGCCTTCCGTTTCGAGCACGGCTCAACAGGCCCTTACCGGCTGGAACCAGCTTTGCAATGGCAACCTCTCTGTAAGTGTTTCTCCCCCCATTTCATGTCATCGCGCAACCACTTAGACTTGTATGTTTTTTTTTTTTTTGTAACTCTAGCTCTCTGGTGGTTCTACGGGCAGTTCTACGGCGGGTGGATCGACTGGGGGTTCAACTGGTGGATCGACTGGTGGCACCACTCCCCCTGCTGGCACCACTCCCGCCGCTACCGTCCCTCCTGCCGCTACCAGCCCGTCATCAGGCGGCGGAGCCGCCCCAGGTCTGGGTACTGCCTCCGGCGCTGTCAGTCTCAAGACAGTGAGCGTCGGTGTATGCGTCGCCGCTGCCGCCTTTGGTGCTTTCATGACCTTGTAAGAAGGATGTGAAAGTCAGGCCCCAACTCTCTCCCCTTCGGACTCTGGGCTACTTACAGGGAAATATAAGGGCGGCGCACGAATCAGATTCGATGAGTGCGTAGTTGACCGTTACTTTTGGGAGATGCTTTTTTCGTTACTTGATACCATTTTCGTTTGTACTCTTCTTACTCTGGGATATTGAATAAAAGGCCTATCCAAGGGGCGCACTCGTTCAACTTTTTTTTTCGGTGCAGAATCCAAAGTTAGCCGACTCATTGGGTATGTACCACCACTGCGTGTTCGCCACGAACTTCAGCGCTTCAGCTTGAGAGCCTGTTGATTTTCCAGGTAATGTCGAGCAGAATGTCGAAAATGTCCCTTGTGCTCTGATTCGCGACTGTCAGGGACGTCGCCAAATCCAGCACAAGGCTACTTGACTATTTGCAACAGGGTGAGTGAGGGTGAGTGCCACCAGACTGGCACGAACAACACCTCAGTGACATCTTCACCATTGTACTTCTTTTCACAAGGCTGTGTTCACTGCCCAGCATCATATGACCATCGAAGTACCTGTCAGTCGCTGTCAGACTCAAGAACAACTGATCATCGATAATTAGCGACTGCATCCGTTTGGGCCCAGGGCTAGTCTGATAGTCATCGCCTTCGCAGTGCTCCCGATACATGCATACATCCTCTCTCCCTGGCGAATGGGAATTTTCCAAACTATACAACGGTTTTTTCGTTCCAATGGGCCCGAATCTGTCACTCGATGTTCGAAATAATACGTCACCGCTTGAGACACGATCAACTACTACTTACAGAGAGTACTCAAGAACGACCGGTTTATGCAGCCACTGGGTCGTTCCCTTTGATGTTGAAAGCTTCAACTGCCAGCTATAGCATTTCTTCAGAATTAAATTTTCTTCTTCTTGAGGGGTACTCAACTGGCAGAATTTCCGCTCGCAACCCAGATCTTAGTCCGTGAACGAGAGAGCTACTAGCACCAAGGGCTGTCGATTCCTGTTTTGCGACGTCCGTCGGACGTCCACCTCCGAAGATCTGGATCATACGATAGGGGAGGCTGTACTTTGGCTGTACTCAGCACAAGACGGTAAGTGCAATGACAGGTAGGTGGAGTAGGCAGGTTTCGAGCCTGCGAAAGCTCTCACTGTCACTAGGGGCCTAGCCACTACCCTTCCAAGGGCTGCTTAGGCTAGTAAGCGCTCGAAGTGTACGGACTTGTGCACTTGTATAAGCTTACCATGTGAATAGCCATTCAACCAGAGCCCATGACGCACATCGTCCCGTGGGGCCTATCGTCGCCTGCACCTGAAGGTGGTATAAGATCCATTCTCATCTTTCGTACAACCTCTATGATATGGAACTCGAAGACATGAAGTTCGATGTCAAGAGGGAGAAGAGACATCAAAAAGTCATCATAGACAACTTCGTCGAACGCAAACACGGCCGATAGGGCGACCACGCGACGAAGTTCAAAATACGTCAGTAATACAAGCTAAGTTCGAGGAGTGGTAACCATAGACAATATCGTGATGCTACATACAAATCATAGAGTGAAGAAAGCGATCAAGAAGTAGGGTGGGATATGAGAGGAGAGCGACATCGGGACATGTGGAGACGATGTCAGGGGTATTGTAGGGAATCGATTTCTTATGGGCCCATCAACGCTGGTGGTCGGTGCAGAAGGTGATGTTGCTTGGCAAGCTGAACGCGCTCGCCTGCGAGCTTGTTGATGGAATTCAAGAGGTCACCACGACGTAACGGTTCTGCAACAAAACAAAAGGTCAATCGAGTCTTCCAGAAAGAAGGGTTTGGAAATGTACTCGTAATGTGGTCGTCCATGCCTGCCTGCAAACACCTCTCACGGTCACCAATCACTTGGAAGCGCTGTCAGTATTCATCCTGGGCATGAAAACAATGACACACGCACTAGCATGGGCGGTCAAGGCAACAATTGGAGTCCTCAGCAGACCCTTGTGCATCTCGTAAGCCCGAATGAGCTCCGTAGCCTCCATTCCTCCCATGAACGGCATTGACACGTCCATCTATCACAACGGTGAATACACGCAACTCAACAACAATGGGAGACGGGCGCTCACGAGAATGATATCGAATGGTCTGCCTTGCTGCATTCGTGATTTGAACGCATCTACGGCCAAGCTACCATTCTCGGCAATCTCTACCGAATGGCCATACTTTTCCAGAATCTTCACAGCCAATTTCTGGTTGACCATGTTGTCCTCGGCGAGAAGAATGTCGAAGACAATGTCATTCGGGGCAGCGACAGGGGAGACGGTATTCGACTCCAGGGCTGATATTAAAGCGGAGGCGAGATCTTGAGCTGCCACGGGGGTCGTCACTTGAGAGCTGATACTGTTGTCCAAGCACCACTTGACTGCAAAAACGCTGAGCTTGAGAGGACAGACCCTAGTTGATGACTACACTCACGATTGAGTCTAGGCATAGAGGGGGCCAACAAGACGATTGGAATGTACCGCAAGTGTTCGTATTCTCTTATACTCTCAGTCTGTGGAACACGAGGTCAGGCCCTGTCACCGTTAACACAGGCTAGAAAACTCCAAAGCATACCATCGTGAGAGAGTCCACCACAATAGTATCAATGTGTGGACAACGTTCCTTGTCCGCGATCTCGGCGATATCATGCGCGACGTAGGCTTTCAGACCAAGTTCTTGGATTCTTTGAACGACGCCAGTAGTATCGCCTAGTGTATCGACGAACATGATCGCACGCCTCTGGAATGGTTGCATCTTCTGCAGCGTGGTTTCCATCGTGCTTTGGCTGATTTGGGAAGTGATCGTGAAGAAGAACTTGCTTCCCTTGGCAACCTCACTCTCGACCCACATGTTGCCCTGCATGAGGTTAACGAGTCGTTTCGAAATCGAAAGACCTAGACCTGTTCCTCCATATTCCTGTGAGAGACAACGCGGTGAGCAACCCCTCTTTATATCAGAAGCGAAGGAATCGAGTACATACACGGGTCGTCGAACCATCAGCCTGACAGAACGTGTCGAAGATGAGATTGAGCTTGTCTTTGGCGATACCAATACCCGTATCCGTCACGCAGAACTCGAGGGTGACACTTTGGTCATCCAACGCAAGAAGACGGGTGCTGAGTGCGACGTGTCCCTTGCGTGTAACTTTCGAGGGTGTAAACTTGATGGCGTTGCCAACAAGGTTCGTGATGACTTGACGTAAGCGAAGAGAATCTCCAATCAACTGATCTGGTATATCGGGGTCTACATCGTAGGTGAGGTCCAGATTGTTCTGCGATGCACGGACGACGAGAGTCTTGAGAATACCAAAGACAGTCTGACGAAGGGAATAGGACACGGCTTCCATGGTCATACGCCCAGCCTCAACTGCGAGCACGCGTAAGTCAATGACAGCGACAATGTCAAACGTCTCAGGACGTACTCTTGGAAATATCCAGGATATCATCTATGATCAATAACAACGAGCGAGCCAATGAGTGGACTAATAGCAAGCTCTCCCGCTGCGATCTGTTCAAGTCGGAGTCGAGAGTCAACTCTGTCATACCGATAATACCGTTCATTGGCGTTCTGTCTTCATATCAGCAAACTGCTGAAATGAACTATGAGTAATACTCATAACGTACCGGATCTCATGTGACATATTGGCCAGGAACTCCGATTTGGATCTGTTGGCCAACTCGGCCGCCTCCCTCGCAGCAGTGTTCTTCTGAATGGAATCACGCAAGTTGAAAACCATTTGGTTGATCTGAGTCTTCAGCGAGTCCATCTCTCCGCTAGCCTCAACCGTAATGAATCGAGTGAAATCGCCATCCATAGCTGCCGCCGAAATCTGAGCGAACCCACGGACTTGCGTTGTCAAGTTTCCGGCCATGGTGTTGACGGACATCCTGTATTGCAAAGAATCCAACGTTAGAAACGCCAGAGCCAACGACCGCATAAACTGTAACGCACGTAATTTCCTGCCAGATACCCTGAACGTTGCCGACTTCAGCTTGGACACCTAGTTTACCTTCCGTACCGACTTCGAAGGCGACCTTCTTGACTTCCTTGGCGAAGATAGCCAACTGTGCAATCATGTCGTTGATGGTGTTGACCAAGCTTAACATCTCTCCAGAGACAGAGACACCAATAATTTGCTGAGTCAAGTCACCACGAGCGACGGCGGTCTTGAAAGAACATTCACTAGAATTCAAACTTGAAGACCAGAATACTCACAGTTGCAACCGCGATGGTTCGCACTTGCAAGGTCAACTAAAGCACGTCATGATAAAGCAGAAGTCAGAGACGCCGAAATGAGTACCCACGTTAGCAGCCATGACGTTGACATTGTCCGTGAGATCCTACGACCCACCAACATCAATACGTTGCGTTTTCCAGTAATCTTCAACTCACCTTCCAAGTACCACCAACGTTAGTCACGCGGGCCTGTCCACCCAATCGTCCCTCCGTACCAACTTCTCTTGCGACACGAGTGACTTCATCGGCAAATAAGCTCAAACTCTCAGTCATGCCGTTGACGGTCTCCTTCAATTCCTTGATTTCACCGCGCACATCGACCTCGATCTTTCTGGTCAAGTCACCAGCAGCGACGGCTTTGGTGACCTCAGCGATAGAACGCACTTGGTTGGTCAAATTCATGGCCATCAAATTGACATTGTCCGTCAAAACCTGGGTGTCAAGATGCCGTGTCAACCTCAGGATGAATATCATCGATGACGACGACGACGAACCTTCCACATGCCCTGGACGTCAGGGACGTAGGCCTGTCCTCCCAAAATACCCTCCGTTCCGACTTCCAACGACACACGAGTAACTTCGTTGGCGAGCGTAGATAATTGGGCAACCATGGAATTGACAGTCATCTTCAAGTCCAGCATCTCTCCCTGAACGTCGACGTTGACTACCTTGCTCAAGTCACCCAAGGCGACGGCCTTTGTGACTTCCGAGATGGAACGCACTTGGTCGGTCAAATTGCTAGCCATTTTCTGCGTCAAAAGTCTAATCAGCACGAGTTGCGCGACCGAGAGATAAGGAAATCTCACGTTGACATTGCGTGTCAAGTCTGCCCAAGTACCTTGTACACCTTCGACACGAGCCTGGCCTCCCAAGATACCCTGGGTACCGACCTCCAGAGCGACACGAGTCACTTCAGATGCGAATGCGCTCAATTGGTCCACCATAGAATTGACAGTGCCCTTCAAGGTCGACATTTCACCTTCGACTAGTATCTCGATCTTCTGAGTCAAGTCACCCTTGGCGACTGCAGTTGTGACCTTGGCGATAGACCGCACTTGATCCGTCAAGCTTGAACACATCCGATTGACCTGCGATAGGATGAGCATCATTGCGGCCCCACATGCGCAATGACCACTCACATTGCGAACCAATTCGAACCAAACACCTTCGACGTCAGGAACATGAGCTTGTCCACCCAATTTCCCTTGAGAACCGACTTCCAATGTGACACGAGTGACCTCAGCGGCTAACGCCCGGAGCCTAATAACCATTCCGTTGACAGTGTTCTTCAAGTCCAATATTTCACCGCGAGCATCGACATCGATCTGTTTCGACAAATCACCCAAAGCAACGGCTTTTGTGACCTTGGCGATACTGCGAACTTGGTTAGTCAAATTGGCAGCCAACTTGTTGACGACGCCTGTCAATTCGCGCCATGTTCCTTCGACATCCAAGACGAGAGCCTGACCACCCAATTTCCTGAAGAGGTACTCAGGAGACGGAAGGTAGCGATCGTATCAAGAACGTACCCTTCTGTACCGACTTCCTGACTGACACGAGTGACTTCCTTGGCGAACTGACCCAATTTATCAACCTGAAGTGGACACGAGTCAGCTTGGCATGTAAATCTGGGAAGTGTGGAATACCATGGTATTGATGACGTCCTTGAGCTGTACCATAACCACACCCTGAACGGGAACCGTAATCTTCTGTGACAAATCACCGCGAGCGACGGCATTGCAAACACGTGCAACGTCCTGTACTTGTGCCTTTAACAACCTAAGTTCCTCAACGGCACTCATGCCGCTCTCGAAGGCGGCGGTGGCGAGCGGACCGGGAGGGACGACGAGTGGAGATCCGGAAGGAGAACCATTGAAACTCTCACTGATGCGACTCATGGTCATGGTATCCGTGATCATCCTGCCACATGTAGGGCACGACATATGTTCCGCATGTGAAGTCGGAGGAGCCGAAGTTGAGGAGGTGGAGGAGAAAGACCGTTGAATTTTGGCGGGGTCGAGGTTGTTGGGGATGTTATCAAGTGATAACGACATATTCTGAACGCGAGAGCCAGTGATCGGTCTAGTAGACGGTACACGATCAACATCAGCGACGCCCACCGTTGCGTCCTCTGTCAACATCTCGACATCTGTCGAACCATCGGTGGTGTTGATGACTGATTCAGCCCTGCTTGAGAAGAATCCGTTCTTTGGGGCATTTGAGGGCTTGGCGGTGTTCATGCTGCTGGGCTGCTGGAAGAAAGAGGGAATATCGTCCTTCTGAGAAGAGGATGAAGGGGGTATGGGAGGGTCGCCTACACTTCGCCGCTTCTTGGTCTCTGGCCCGCCGTTTTGCCAGGAGTCCGAGGCCTTCATCAAGGAGACAGCTTCCTCTGCAGTATACATTCTTCGAGCGATGGCAGAGAGAGAGCGAAGGATGGAGTCGGTCTGCCAATCACCCGGCCCATCATACCGGGGCGGTGGGCTAGACATTGGACATAGCTCGTAGGTAGAGAGTAGGGCAATCAAGTGAGAGAGAAACGGGTCGTTTTGACCACGGGTGTAGTCGTTTATCGAGCTCATCGTGGACAATGATGAGCAACGACGAGGTTAGTGGTGGTGAAGAGGAAAGGAAGGAGGAAGTGGGAGGAGGAAAGAAAAGGAAGCAATCAGCGGTGATGACAAGCCAATTACGACGTTCAAGTTGATCCAAAGCAAATCATTACAATGACAAGCTCCAAAAATTCAAACCAGGTCTATCTCCGCTCCATAGCCCAACCAACTCTCCCCTGTCACCAGCAAGCCCATCCCTACAGCTGTCTGGAATGCACGCCTGCGCCTCGTGGCAGATATAATGCAACCGATAAATATTGTCAAGATATCTTACATACATTCATGCTCCAGATCGACATACTCCCTCAGCCTCGCTATTCCTTCAGATATAGATGGGCAGTGTGGGGTTCAGTCCCAACCAATCGATCCCCTCCACAAAGTCCTTTTCATCAATCAAAAAGTCCTGAATTCACCTTCAGTCTTGATCCGACGACTGACTAGGCCAGGAACACTCACCAATGGACATTCTACAACGGCACCCTTCACCTGAGAAAGACGCTCCTTGACCCGGTTCAAAGGCATGTCAGGCACGACGTGCCCAGTCTTCACTTTCGGCACATAGTTCTACCAATCACCGTCAGTTCCTTCCCGGTGCGTCCATTGAAAACACCTACATCGTACGCGGACCACGATCTGACTAGATTAGTGGGCATGGGGCGGAATGTCTCCGTAAATATCTCCCTGTTGCGGCGTGCCGTGTTGTACCACAGGTCGAGGAATGAGTCCGAAAGCGGGTCCGCCACGGCAGCATCTTCTGGTAAACAGGTCTCGTCTTCGTTCATTATTGGGGCTGGCATCATGAACGAATCTGTTTCGCGGGGAGGATGCTGGGGCTCAATGAGGCCCAGATGCTCTGTCACATTTCAAACCACATGTCAAGGTTCATGCATTCCCTACCGTCATGAGGCTGCAAACTTACCTCTGCACAATTTCCGCCGCAAGGTAGCCGCAAACCTTGCTGCCATGTAAGGACGACCATTCATCGTGGTTCTTATCATGTCACTGTCTTCCACAACAAGCGCAATCTCGGAATCACCATCACCCTAAGAATCTATCAGTACGGGATGCCCAACGTTGGTGAGTTATCTCTTACCCTTTGGCTACGATCATTGAGGTTGGCAGACCCCATCTCGCTTGATCGTTAGCCTCAAATGCTCAAAGTCTGTCACAAAAACGAGCTCACAATGACGCGGGTGTCATCCACAATCATAACTTTGCTGTGGATATAAAGCATCTCGGAAACGTAGCTGTACCAGTTAATCCACTTCCCAAACGATCTCGAAACAAAACTTGCTCACCAATTCAATTCCTCCTCTTCCGACCCTATCCAAGTCTCGTCCAACAAACCCGTACGGGCTTGCAACGCATGGTGGGACACCGAATCCGACACTGTACGATCCGACCTGAGACCCTGCACACCATACTCAAACCTTTCAATGACCTGTCTAGCAGCCTCCATCGATTCCGGAAGTGGAACTTTCTCCTTCTTCTCCTTCTCCTTCTTGACAGTCTCGTCAGTGGCGACTAAACCAGCTTTGCCATCCTGAGGAACTTTGATGTAGACGTCCCGAGGAGCTTCTTTCCCGCTAAGATCACTCCCCACCCATTGGCGGGCAAGGGCGATCTGAGCTTCGTGGAACGTCACTCCTGAATTCTCTTCCATCTGTGGTATTACGGTCGCTGTTACACGGAGAAATCATATCATCAACAATCGCGGCGGAGGGAACATGAACATGAAAAGTGAACGAACACACTGCGGCGTTGATGCGGTCATAAGAACGCAAGTGGAAGAACCGAATATAGTCCATCCTAGGGAGACAAATCAGTCATGATGAGGCCATAGAACGCTCGAAACGGGAGCAAAATAGGGAGAATGCGAGACACCTACGGTTCATATCCAGCCTTGCGGATCTCCTCATAGATACTATGTCCACCCCTGTTCATAGTCCGATACTGCGCCGCCATGATCGTCTTCAGAGAACCCTCGGTCTTGATATCTCCCGCAAATCCTGGTAATTCGGGAATGACGACGATAACCTATTACAAACCCAGATTTGGGTGAACGCTCATCATGATGTGTTGCCGTCAAGGACGCCTACCTTGAACTTTTTCCCTGCTTGAGCGGCCCCTATGATCCGTTCGACCAAGGCCTGTGCTATCTGATTCTTGACCGGTCCCTCGTTCTGAGTGTTAGATATGCTTGATAATAGCACGTCCGATTAGCAAACACGCAACCATAGCACAATTCAGGAGCAAGCATCACTCACAAGAACTGGTTCTCTGTTGACGGTGATCCCCGCCCACGACCACGAGGCGAATTACGCCGGACAAATTGAAATTGAGGGGAACAAGTAAATAAACGACCGGATTTCGGTACATACCGATATAGATGAAGTGGTTGGCTTCTCGAATTAGCTCAATATCTAGCAATGGTCACATGTCGCATCAGAAACATTCCGTGAACCCACAGGATGTGTGGGGAAGAAACACAGCAAGTAAAAAGAAGACGTACAAGCGTTCTGAATGCTATGTTCCGTAAGCACGCCATGACTCCAGTCCGACACGCTGCGAACGACTTGGACACGGCATGTCCCGTGGGGAGGTGATGAATAAGGGGCCTCTACCCTTTCATGCATGTGGAGGTTGAACCTCTCCTTGAACTGCCTTCCAATCTCGTGCCACTGTTGACGGTGAGGATGACCTAGGAGTGCACGCAAATGAGAGATTCATCACGCTAGGTGGATGAGGAGAATACGTACGAGCGACGGCCTCCTCTCTCGCGATTTCGACATTGTGAGGAAGCGCAAGCCAATCAAACTTCCTAAACAGGGATCAGGAACATCACACAGCAAAGGTTTCTCGATACGCACTCATCATTGTGGTACTAGTAGTGACAACCGAAGTCAACCTACGTGTGGGGACATTCGACTCAATGCGTACCTTGCGACGTTTAATCTCATTCCAGCGTTCTACGAAGTGCTGACAGATATCCAAGACCGCGGGACCGCATAGGGTCATGTGAACCTGAATAACCACGCCTCAACAGCCACTCTTATATATATCCTGAACAAATATCACTCACATCATGCCAGGGCATCCTCGGAGTCTCCAGAATGGAGACGGCGTTGCTCACATAGTGAAAGACGTCCTGGAAGTCCATGAAACGTGCATTGTTGTAATCCTGTCCGGGGAACAAAGTACGAGCGAAATCGGTCGGGTGAACGTCAGCCAACGGATGATTGTGGGTATCCCAACGTCCAAAGCACAAGTCTAGACCTCCAATACAAGCACGGTGACTGTCGACCACGACTACCTACATGCCAGCCATCAGCATCACTTCTCAAACACGACATGACGTACGAACCTTTTCGTGGTGGGACCAGAATTCGACGGTATCTAAGTGTAACAAATAAGCAACGCGAAACGAACGCACGTTCCGAACGACGCACCCTTGCTGCCAATATGGTCAGGGTGGCGCATACAGGAAATGTTGGGATGGAGAGCTTCCAAAGCAGCCTACCACCATCGTCAATATTGTGTCGATCACGCACAACAACATCGGTGCCTTACCTTGGTATGCTTCGAACTCATGGTCATCGTCTGGGTAACTTCCTTGTAGACGACGACATATATTTTGACGCCTTGCTCCGCTTTACGCTGCAAAAGCCTGTCGAGACGCCATTCTTCGTTCGCGGCCGGGGGTCGGCTGGTGAAAAACAGATATATATGGTGTCTTAGTTTTTGAGGTGAATATGGCGAAGACGAACATACCGGAGGTATAGCTCAGGTGTGAGCCACCAGTCCTAGAGACAGTAACAGCAATAATAATCAACGCGAAAGATCCGATGCGAGGTAATGGATACCCACCAAGATGAAGATCGCCTCCTGGGCGCTGTCGATCATCTCAGAAGCGGCCCACATGTAGTCATGTCCATCGATATGCCTACAACCATTCGATCACGACCCCCCGCCACACCTACTAGAAAGGAATCCGAGGACATACCATTTCACCATATTGTCCTGCCTCTGTGTGGCGAAACTCTCAAACCTGTGACTTTTATTGATCTTTTCACGAATCTCATCGTTGAGTTTTTCCTCAGGGGTATCATGACGGCCTGCACAGGTCAGATCAAAGCTGGCCACAGAACATGAACCGATCTATAACTCACGATCGGTATCCAAAAGACCTATCGCACCCAACACAAGCGCCGGGCACAATCAGCCAAGATCATAAAACAAGATCCCAATCGGACGTCACTTACCAACTATCTGATCATACGCCCTATCGATGCCTTCAGGCAGCCTCTCGGCGTAATCTATGACCTTGTCGAAGATATTCATGAATGACATGTGTATGGTGGGTTGGATCGCGAAAGGTGGTTATTCTTGCGCCGTTGCTATATACTGAGCGGGTACTATCCAATCCCTTGGTTACCTAGAATTGCCCGGACATCATCCACTTCCGGGCCCGGGGGCGACCGCTCATCATTCCGATCACGTCAGAGCGGATTACCCATCTCGGCGCTGGGACAGATCCATGTCAAACTTGGATGGTTCGTGGTCTACAACGTCCCTCTCCCTCCAACTCCATCTCTGGTCATCCTTGCGGGTCGAGATCGAAAAATAATCCCCAGTTTTGTTGGAACCAGAATATAATAATAACCGATACCCACAAAGGCCCTGCACGCAGCAGCGCCCAAGTCATTTTAGCCCATCCTATCAGGCAACCGTAATCATCGGCCACCGCCAAAAACACAGCGTCAAACCATACTAAATGTGATCAAGAAGAAACAACCTTGAACGGATCCGAACCACCGCCCTCCAAACCCGCCAACACAGCCCGTCTCACCACACCCAAATACTCTGCCAATCGGCGCCCATCTGGATGCAAAAAGTCGTCGTACAGTTTGTATCGCGAGTCTGCAACGACGTTGACAAGTTCGAGTGCAATCTTGAGGTTTCTGCGAGGCGAGAAAGGTGAGCTGGGAAGCAAGGGGGCGTAGAGAAGGGACGAACCCTGGTATGTGCTCCTTTGAAGAGTATAACATGAAATGGACACGTAGGATGAGTTCAGGTATGTAAATTTGTCGGAGACGATACAATTCACGATGTCGTCGATCTGCTCAGCACGGCATGAGTGACGAAAACAACACATAAGCTGAACACCAACCAGCAGGATTGGGTTGATCTGGTAGCATCCAATCAGAAGTGAGCAACTTCACAGCAGACGTGTACGCCTGGTCGATCAGACCCTTGGGGACACAACATCAGTCATGGTTTAGTACTGTAGATATTGACTTACCGTGTAATCTTTCAGCCACGCTATCCGCGTGTCCTTGTTCATCAGAGATGCTTCCAACGCTTGACACTCTACCACACGCTCCAGAAGTCCCCACACGTCGAAGAATTGTCTGTAGTGGAGGTACTCCGTCGCTCGTTCTTCAGGCTTGTCGATCGTGGCAACTTCGCGAGGTAGCATCTCAAGGAGGCTTCGTGCCAAAGAGACACGACCAGAACCAAGGAAATATCGCAGAATCACAGTAGCCTGCTCCAGGGCAATAGGGTAAGTTGTCTCCATGAACGTCGTCCACTCTATCGAACGCAACAACGACATCTCCACATCCGACGGAGGACTTTGCAAAGCAATGATCGAAGGCATCGGGCCTTTTAATTGTGGTAGAATCTGCGGATCGCAAGTTCAGCATGTCAAGCAAGACAAACATCCACGACAAGCTGACCTCGAAAGCCTTCTCAATCGTCCGCTCGGCAGCGACAATCGCAACACGATCGACGTCGAGACCGTGCTCGTGCGCACGTGTCAGGGCGAGTTTACGCTCCTTGATGTCGGTGGTGAGATCGAGGGAGATGAGGAACATGGCATATCGCTCCACAGCATTATCACCCAATGCGCCAGCATACATGGCAATGAGATCTCGTTGACCAGCACCCTAGGTTCCACGACGGTAAATGCGAGTCTCGCGTACACGTTAGAAGGACACTGACCTCCAGCACTTGCAGATATGCTTCCAAAATCACCTGAGTGGCCAGAGGGGGGACGGAGAGATCGATCATTTGCAAGAATAGACAGAGATGTGCAAAGAAGCGTGTCATTGTGGGGTATCTGGCGCATATTATGCGTGACTTTTCTCAACCAAAGGAATAGAAGGACGCACTCTGATGATTCTGGATCATATATCCCGTCCCCCAGACCAACTGCAAATGTCTCCAACAATGAGTTCGTTCGGTTGAGGATGATCGCTAGTTGCGAGACATGGAAAGCATTGTCCGCTGGAGCACTGTAAGATTGTCATTCAGGACGAGAGGGAGAGGAGATGAGGAGATGACTCACCCGTCATCAACGTTCACTCCTCCGAGCGTTTCGATTGCTGCTGTAGCTTCCTTTTCCCACTCTTCCTCTTCCGCTTCCTCTGCGTCTTCCGCTGGTATAGATGAACTCGTGAGTGCCTCTAACCCGCATTCCCAATACCCTCCTAGCTCGAGCATCTCTGCAGTCTGCTTCTCCTCGCACAAGATACTTATTTGTGCCCATAAGTGGTCTTCCCAAGTCCTACATGCAGACTTGAGAACGCTGAATGTTTGAGGGGTGGGGGCGAGCGCTGCATATAATACACGCTCTGGGTCGGGTAGGTTGGGCTATGAAGACGTGAGACACATTAAAGAGGAATGAAAAAGGTGCCTCTTTACATTTAGAGCAGCTTTGGCACAAGTTGACTTCCATAGTCGCCGGCGTCGGTTTCCCTGCCAGCCCTCTGCATCTTCGTCCTCAAAGCCTTCTTCGAGCAGCTCGTTTGCTTTGAAAACAATCAGTCAAGGACGTTCCACTGAATAGCTACCCCGTCGACTTACAAATTGCTCGCCACTGGAATAGCAATGACCCACGAATGCTCGCAGCTCGCCACGGTTGATGAGCTTTTCGACAAAGTTGTACAGCCTCATCTAATCTCCCAGCTCGCACGAATGAATACAACGATTGAGTCAACGTTTTTTCGAATGCCTTGAAAGTCGAGAACTGAGTCCCAAGACCGCGCGTAGGTCGCCGGATGTTTACTCACCGCGTCATCAGCAGCCAAAGTCCTTCCATCCCCTCGATTTACGGCGTCAGGATCAAACTCGGTCACGAGTCCCTCTCTCGTTCCATGCCCCGTCCTCAGGGCCTGCATCACATTATGTTTCGTGAACTTCCAATACCCCGTTGTGGCTTCAGGATGTGGTGGTGGTGCCGCCGTTTCGTGGAGCCACTCTCGGACTATGACGAGTTCTGAAAGAAGTGGCGACGCGTGCATGATAGCTTGTGCGAGTGTCAATGTGGGGGTGAACGGATTCTGTGCAAGGAGGCTACGAGGATGTGGATGTTGCTCGGGCTCGGTTTTTCGAGGGCTAGCATCGGGTTTATGACTGAGCGAAGAGCAAGGACGACTCGACTCACGGCATGAGAGCTTGTAGGAGACCCCAGGTGTTCGCTTCCATCCGTAGAGCCTCTAGTTCGAGTGGTGACACGTCTGAAGTGGCGCCGCGTTCCAGTTCTTCGACTCTGTGGTTGGATCGTGGTTAGAGGGCAAGTACGCCACAGAGCGAGCAAGGGTGGACGTACTGATCGCGACAGAGTTGTCTGAGTCTTGGTGCAAACCCTGACACGGGATCGAGGAGGGCTGGTAGGTCATCCTTGATGCCCTGACATAGTGAGAGGACTTGCGCGCACGAGGTGTATAGGGATTCTGACATGACTGGGATTCGAGGGAAAGTGAAGAGTAGCTGAGTGTCTGGTCTGCTCAGACCAGCATGAATTCAACGCCGAGCCGAGTGTGATATGTGTGGTTATTTCAAAGTCTGTTTAAGTAAAATAATTATAATTATAATTATATTAGAGTAGCCCCCTTCTTCTCTGACTAGAACGTTGACGCGATGGTCCTCCAGTGGCTCCCCATTTCCATCCCATTCCTATCCGATACTTCAAAATCAGCCCCAAAACCTGGTTTTGTCCCTGTCTCGGTCAACTGGTTCCCTCATCGAACCTGCAATTACAAGTGCCACTTTTGTTTCCACACCGACACCAACAGCTTTCGTCTCCCTCTCGACGATGCAAAACGCGCCCTTCGTCTCCTCGCAGATGCAGGAATGAAGAAACTCAACATCAGTGGTGGAGAACCCTTCCTCCACGCACAGTACATAGGGGAAGTCTTCAAATTCTGCAAAGAAGAACTCAACCTCGAGTCTTGCTCCATCGTGAACAATGGCTCAAAAGTGACCGAGAAATGGCTGGATACTTACGGCCAGTATCTCGACGTCATGGCCATCTCCTGTGATTCGTTCGACCCGGAGACCAATCTCAAACAAGGACGTGCGGAGAACGGCACTGCAGCCACCCACGTCAACACCGTGTTCAAAGTGGCGCAGTGGGCGAAAGAGAGGGGGATCAAGGTCAAGATCAACTCCGTCATTACCATGTGCGTATCCTCACCCCTCTGCCCTCGAGTCGAGAACTGATCCGCCTCGGTAGCAATAACTGGGAGGAAGACATGAATGACCAAATTGAGGAGATCGCCCCTGTTCGATGGAAGGCTTGTCTTATCGTTACGTGATTTCGTGTGGGGCCGCGCTAAACGTCGCATTTGAATAGGTGTTCCAAGTTCTGTTGTTGGACTCGGAAAACACAGGCCCTGAGACCAACTCTCTTCGTGACGCGCGTCACTTGACGATCACGAAAGAGCAGTATCAGGCGTTCCTCGATAGGCATAAGCAACAAAGCTCGCTTGTCCCAGAGGACAACGAGGCCATGAAGGATTCCTACCTGCTCATCGACGAGAGGATGTGGTACGTGTCTGCCGCCTACTATTCTAGAACACGTGGCGGACCGTTTGTGGTACTTCAGCTTCCTAGATTGTCGCGACGGTGGCAAGAAGCCAGGGAGATCAATCCTCGAAGTCGGCGTTGAGATAGCCCTTCTCGACTCCGGCTTCGACGAACAGACTTTCTTGGACCGTGGGGGAATATTCGACTGGACCAGGGAGGTTCAAGAAACTGAGTGGTGATGCAGATGTACGTGGTTCGAGCGACGGATTGTGTCTGTAGATGTTAAACAATGTACTCTGACTGTGTCTTGGAGACTGCGCTCCAAGATGAGAAAAACTGAATGATATTCCACATCGCGAAACAAGACAAGACAGACAAAGAACATGACAAAACGTTGACTCCAATTCCTCCGACCCTGACGATAGCGAGGACAAGGTGAGTCTAGCCGTAAACTGAGAACAGGGTACTGAAAGTGGCGACCACGCACGTTATTGTCATGATACAGCGCGTTGCGATATTGTTCCTCTTGCTTCAGCGCTGGCACCCGTCGTCAACTCAACCGAGTTCTCTGAAGCTGGAATCAATCGTCCGCAAACGACGAGCAAGAGGAAAACATCAAAAATCACCTGCGACCCCCGCAATGAGCCGACTTGGCCTGTCCAAAAAGACTCAGAGTAGAGCGCGTAAATGGGCCTTAGCACACAGCGAAAACAAGATGTGTCCAGCAGCACATGGCGACTCAAAGCAAGTTGCCGCATACCGCTGGACGCACCGTATTTCGACATGGCTCCTTTCTTGAGCCCCGTTTCTCAATCCCATGCCACCACCAGTCGCCCTGTTGAGTCGAGTCGTCCTTCGTTGACGGTGTCCGCGGACAATCAAGGTCGAGAAAAACAAAAAACATGCAATGCCCCGCTTCAACTCCCAGCAACCATTTCTCTCTTCCCGCGCCCGTCGTCGAACGCAGGTTTTGCTCTTGACGTATCCGCTCGTGTCCTGGAAAGGCTTGGCGCACGACTCTCGTCATGACTTTATTCGACTGCACCAATCGGCCTGGAGCCAAGGGACGGCAATAATCTGTGGCGTTCAAGGCATCAGGCGCGAAGTCAAAGCAAAAGTGAGTACTTACCATCGTCCTTGTTACTTGACGCGTGTGTGCCGTGATATCCTCGTCTGTATCCCGACACACGAGTGCAAAGACCCAATGGCAAGGCCCCTGCGCGAGAGGTGAGTGCGAATACCTGTAAAATAAGCCACAATTCCTGTGTTCACAATCAGTGGATGGGAAAGAGAAAGGTCAGCAAGTGGTGAGGTCGCGCGCAGCCTCATGAGGCTGCAAAAGTTGAGGCACGCGGATCACACATCCAATCGGGCGGCCAAACTCGGGGCGAGCACATCGAGCACGAAGAAATCCATCCAATCCAATCCAACGAAGTGCGTCGCGCCAACTCGCGGGCCACAACGTCACAATCGCCCGGTCATCGAGGGCCAGGGCAAGCAAATCTTCAGCCGCACTCGGGGCGAGCACATGGGGCGCGAAAAAATTCCATCCATCCAATCCAACGAAGTGCGTCGCGCCAACTCACGGGCCACAACGTCTCAATCGCAATCCAGGGCCAGGGTATCCCATTCTTCATCCGCAATCGTGGCGACCAAATGGGGCGCGAAAAAATCCATCCATCCAATCCAACGAAGTGCGGCGTGCCAACTCGCGGGCCACAACGTCTCACTCGCTCGGTAATCCAGGGTCAGGGGAATCAAATCGTCACCCGCGCTCGCGGCGGTCACGGTCGGGCCAGAGGGAATCGAGAAACTTCACCAAGCAGTGGCGTCGTACCAACTCGCGGACTCCAGCGCCTCAATCGGGGATTTTGTACCGTGGGGCGTCATATCTTCACCCGCACTCGCGGCGGTCACCGTTGCCAAAGAGCAAACCGAGAAACTCCCACCGAGGTGCGTCGTGCCAACTCGCGGGCCACAACGTCTCACTCGGGAATCCAAGGGATGGGGCGTCGTATCTTCGCCATCGGTCGGGGCGGGCCACAAGGGAACCTGACAAGGCCAGTAAGTAGGCATAACTAAGGCGATGACAACAGAAGAGACGCACCATATGATCTTGCGGACCCGAGGTGCGTCGTGCCACATCAACGGCGACAACGTCTCACTCGGGTATTTCGGGTTGTCGAGCTCGAGTCTTCATCCGCACTCGCGGCGGAGAGTGGCGGGCCAATGGGGGAGCCAAAGAGTCGGTGGCCAGATGCGGCGGGCATGTAACGAACGCAAGCAAGCGGTAAATGTAATATCGAAGTTAACCCAGAGGACGGAGCCACCGGCAGGAGGGAGAAGAAGAAGGAGGAGGAGGAGTAGGAAGAGTAATGGGCAGACAGGATCGAGGGAGGACTGACCTTTTATACCCAGGAAATGTGGCTGACAATGCAGTATTCCACAGTGCCGCTTTGTCAATCAACAAAGCGTCCGCGTGCCTTGTAACGGATGTGGACTCGGAGTGGATATTTCTCGATCGCGATTTCCATATCATTTCGATCGCGTTCTATTGACAAGTAAAGACTCGACCGCGATACCCGATCGTGTGGACAATAATACGCCGTATGTGAGTCGGAGTGAACGTGATTCAGTGACGCGGTCGTGATAGCTAGGATCCATATATGGACTATAAGAGAAAAGACCTCCATTGTCTAGAAAAAAATGTTAGGAATGTCGCGTTTAAGCTGTGGCGGGACAATTCTTGGCCCCTGGTGATACTATAACTTGGACCGCCGCCACTGGACAATTACTACTGTACTGTGCAGCACGCCACACCTGCATGAGTCGTATTATTTGTCAGGTTTTTCAACGGGAGAATGACAGGTGACAACGCAGCGGTGAAAGGGCGTGGAGTCATATGAGTAGCCGTGCAAGAAAACCATGGTTTCATTCTTGAAATCGAGTCTGTGTCTGATCTGTGTACGCTTAAGCGCGTGCCAATCGATGCAGTTGTGGCGATCTTGGAGGTTTGGATGGGCCCGGACCGGACCGGCGCTAGTATCGCGTGGCCTCCGAGCAATCTGTCCCCATGAAGACTTCAAGAAGCGCACGATCGACAATTAACTCAACTAATCCGCCAATTAAAAAGACATCATATGCTCGTCTGGTGGCGTAGTGCAGTGCACTGGCACTCCAATGGGTAATACCTTATTGTTGAATCGGATATGTCACGGAGTTCTCTCTGTTCGAATCATGCAGTATGAGCCTTTTTTTTGATGTTGTCAGCGCACCATGGCACACTCACTTTTTTTTTTTGCTTCGCGGAACATTGAATAACTTTCCCCTTTGATGCGAACAAATACAACTTATGTCTTGTGACGATGTATACTCTTCCGGGAACTTCATTACGCCGCTGGACGATGATCGTCGACGGGCATATATGGACTCTACGATGAATCAAGTCATACTCCAATCATCACAGGTCCGCAGTTCATCCCCCTTCATTTCGGGAACTTTCGCGCTCTAAATCCACAGGGTGGTGCACGAAGAACGCCACTTTGAGACAGCGTAGCAGGACCCACACTACAGCAACGGCCGGGACTATGCGAATTGGTAAGTTAGAACTTTATCATCTCCCTTCGATGGCGCTGTGGCAACTTCAACATTGGCAGTCAGTACTGTCCCTTTGAATTTCTTTTGTGATGTACCAATAACCTCTCCAGGAAAAGGTTTAGCACAGTTCAGGTTCAGGGCAGCGAAAACTTTGCTTTCACCTCCTCAGTCCTCTCGGCGCTCCGGCTAATTGCATATTGATTAGACGCAAAGCAGACACTTCGAATGCTCCCAGAAAAGGACATGCTACCGCACGGTGAGGCCGTGTCAGACTTCGATACGATGCCTACAATGTTCTGATTTCGGGTGGGCTGCATCGTCATGAGGCTGTTTCAGCGTTATAGTGCTTGGCATGACTTGGTTGCTGCCGCTTATAAAAATCGCTCGGTCTCTGCAGCAACCAAAATCAAATCCCCTCGTATTTGTCACCGCCGACTGGGAAACCTATAAAGCCCCAAAAGAGCGCAGCCACTTTTCCCCTATTCCACTTGTCCTCCCAGATTAGCACCAATCCGAGACTCAAGGGCTTGCCTTATTGCGCCTCGTCATGGTGTTCAGCTGGATTGACATTTTGAACCCATTCTCCAGCCCATCGAGAAATGCGGTGGTGCCAGTCTCAGTGAACTGGTTTCCCTCGCGCCGATGCAATTACCAATGCCACTTCTGTTTTCATACGAGCACAAATACTTACATGCTCTCCCTGGAAGAGGCCAAGCGTGGGCTACGTCTGCTCGCGGATTCGGGCATGAAGAAGCTCAACATTAGCGGCGGAGAGCCATTTCTTAACCCGTCCTATATAGGAGCAATTTTCAAGTATTGTAAAGAGGAGCTTGGCCTCGAGTCTTGCTCCGTAGTCAACAACGGGTCGAAGGTGACTGAGCGATGGCTTGATACCTACGGAGAGCACCTCGACGTGATGGCCATCTCTTGTGACTCGTTCGACCCTGATATCAACATCAGGCAGGGTCGAGCAGAGAACGGGACATCCGCCACCCATATCGATATTGTCTTCAAAGTTGCACAATGGGCCAAGGCGAGAGGCATCAAGGTCAAGATCAACACCGTCGTGACGATGTATGTGCTCCGAGTCTGACCTGGCTGTTTCGCGTACTGATTCGTTCTTGGTAGCAATAACTGGGAAGAGGATATGAACGATCAGATCAAGGAACTTGCCCCGACCCGCTGGAAGGTATTGCTTGCTCTTTTCGCCATCGAATTCGTGGCGTTGATCAATCTGGTCAGGTTTTTCAAGTTCTTCTGTTGGACTCCGAAAATACGGGCCCTGAGACGGGTTCCCTACGTGACGCGCGGAACCTCACAATTACAGATGAGCAGTTCAAAGCATTCGTCGAGCGTCATGGGTCCCAGAGATGTCTGGTCCCCGAGGACAATGAGAGCATGAAAGACTCGTATTTGAACTTGGACGAAAAGATGAGGTAGGTTGTCAATATAAGGGATGATATTTGGAGATTGATTCGCGTTGAGTAGGTTTCTCAACTGCCAAGATGGGGGAAAGAAACCTGGGAGATCTTTGTTGGATGTGGGTGTCCAACAGGCGCTCCAGGGTTCAGGATTTGACGAGACAGCATTCCGTGAACGTGGGGGGATATTCGACTGGAAGCGAGAGGCTCCAGCGTCTCTCGAGTGGTAGCTTGAGTGTTCACTGTTACATGGTAGTTTGTTTAAACGCCTTCCAAAGTCCGTGTTGTTACCATGAAGTGTATCAAGTTGTATAGTAGGTACAGGAATCTCGTAACTTTTCTCACTTGTCCACTCCCTGATCATCGGTCGGGGCCAAAAGCTTGAGCCAGTCCCCTGACCTGCAAGATGCGCTTTGGACTCGTGAATCACACTCGCTCGCTCGCTCACGTCGCTGATGCCGCCAAGGTAACTCTTGCCCTGCTTCGGCGAGCTGCTGATGCTCGAAACGTGAACACCACCAGCAATCGTCGTAGTGTCTTACCACTGGTGCACTCTTCCATCAACCTCACTCTCCCTTCCGGCCGATTCGACGACCCAACTGTAACTCATCGTGCTTCCTGCAATGCTGGCTCAGTACCGCCCGAAGAAGAGGAAAACCTAATCCCAATGTTCTTGCACTCGTCCTCTCCCATGTCTCCCATCGGTTTCCTGAGACCAAATGTCGTGGAGCAAATTTTCAACAACCACGAGGAAAGTGGGATAGATTCAATATGGAACGTGCTTCGCAGACAGGATGGGGCTCCTTGGGCGGTATGTTTTGCTGATCACGTCGCCGACTTCAAGGCTAGGTCACGTTCGATGAATGTGGTATCGAGAGCATGGAAAGAAAAGGGTCTCTTCTCGGACGTTCTAAAAGGTATGCACCACATTTCGCATTCCTGCATTCGCCTGGACTGAGTGCAAAGCTTAGGCTGGAGCGACGAGACATATCCCGTATATGAACCTCGACATCAACGCCCCAATGCTACACCAAGCCTCGCTTTTGGCATTGAACGCGCCGCACTCCCTCTGTTTGGATTTGCCAACTTTGGTTGCCTCCTCACTGGTAAAGTTCCTTGTCCACATTCACCTACGATTCGTTCTAACACTCCCGCAGCCTTCTATGACTGTCCCTCAACAAAAAAGACCATGCTCTGGATTCCTCGCCGGTCGCTGTCGAAAAGCACGTGGGTCAACTCAACCTTGTTTTTATTATCAGCTTAGTTTTCCTAGATGGCCTGGCCGATATGACTGCACTGTGGGAGGTGGGATGGGACTCGGAGAGAGACCCAATGACACCATCATCCGGGAGTGCATGGAAGAGGCTTCTCTTCCTCCCGATTTCGTGAGGAATAATTTGCGTTCTACAGGAATGCTCAGCTTTATGAATCGGTCACCGTCCAAGTGGATCCTACCCGGGATTTACTACCTCTACGAGCTTCGACTCCCAAGCGATAGCTCTATCGTTCCGCGGACGAATTCCACGGATAACGAAGTAGACTCCTTCCACTTGATGAGCATCGACGAGGCGATGAACCTTTTGATTGATGGAGCGTTCAAGCCAAGCTCGGCGATGGCCCTAGTCGACTTTTGCATACGACGAGGGTTCATTACGCCCGAGTCGGATCCTGCATACCTAGATGTCTGCATGGCCATGAGAAGACCTGTGGTCTTGCCTTACCCATCGCCATAGTACAGTTGTCTCATCGCGCGAGCACACCTTAATACACTTTTCATGCTGGGCATGGCCTGCGACATCTCATATTTACAATCGCAGGGCTATCGTTGCCTTGAATAACACCCAAGTTCCTGGATGACTAGTATCCTGTTCCAACAACCCGCCACGAGTAGATTCACGGCACTAGTTCCAAGGAAATGGGTGCCGGATCACTAAAAGGTAGTTGATACATGTTGAATGAGAGAACCAGTTTGAACGAATCGACGACGGAACTCGCCACACGGTCGTTATGACTTCGAATTGGCCCGCTTGCGTTGTTCAGGATCAAATGATCCGGGGATCGAAGCATCAGCCATTCGCTTGACATCTTCGAATTGACGAGGTCAAGTGAAGCACACCCATGTGGTATCGGCGATCCATAGATGATACGATGACACTATGACCTCCGCGACAAACTTCTTGGGGAGCATCCGGAAGGCCCAAATGAGAGCACTTGCTTTACTGATGAAGCAGCGACCTTAAGTTACTGAGGAACGAAGCCATGGCAGTGGAGCGCAAGGGAAGCGGATTCGATGACGAGGTTGCCAGTGTAGGCGTGGTGGGAGCACGAAAGGATCGTGACGTCTGATGATTTGCGAGATGATTCGACGGAGACAAGAGACTTACTGGCGCGGATCAAAGACGGAAGCATCCATCCTGGCCAGGGTGGAATTTTATTCGGAGATGCTCTTCGTGGAAAGTTGCCGTTAGACTACCAGCTTTCAATCGTGAACGAATGAGCAGATATTGCCAAGGAAGGGTGCACGTTGGTGGTCAGAGGAAATAGATACGTTTGAAATGTGCGCTGATCTGATTGGTACCTAATTCAGAGAGAAGTTGGATTCTTGAGGCTTGGCTGGGCTCGACCATGTGATGGTGCTGGTGCACTTTCTTCGGGCCCCATCACTGCGATATGAAAGGTTCGTCGAACGACGTACCTTGTGCATCGTGTGGATTTGAGTTGTGGGCCACCTGGACCACCATGAGCTACGGCGAACTGCAGAACTGCATGCGTTCGCCTTACCTAGACAAAGTGAGATACTTCAGTGTAGTGCCAATATACACACCATTGCAAGAGTCTGTGTGCACAATGTGGTCATGCGTGTCACATCGTGGTGGTAGCGTGAGACACCTCTCAGCTTTCTGTTTCCAACTACACAGTACTATGGAATGGATAGCGCCGAGTTCCACGCTGCGGTAGGTGCAACGCGAATGGACCATAGGCCAAATTTCACCAACTGGTACTAACTTGGATCATGCCACAGGTATACCACGTCGTACGCCAGTAGGCTACTTTCCTAGGAGCTTCACTCAGTAGAGTCTCACCTCCGTCGTGCAGAATTCCTCCCCAGAAAGTAACGAGCTATAGTGCGCCAAGCCCTGCCCAGTACCTAACCCCCTCGATGTCGACTGACTGAGACTTTACGATTGGATAGGCCACATTGCCAAGTTGATTGGGATGCCTAGACATTCGCGCCACGTTGGCCAAGGTCCGTCTCGTTGTATCTTTCCATTCAAATGTCAAACACGCGTTTACAGCCTTGAAATTCTTGTCACCCCATGCGAATCCCGCCGTACCCTGGCATAGGGTGATCTCAGCAGCGGGAACGATATCTTCGCGCGGCCCGGGTACAACTGGCGCGCAGCGGCAACGTGACGCACTCGAGGCGGAGGGTGTCGAGGTCACAGACGGCCGAACGGGTGATTTCAGGGTGAACTTGGCTACATGGGGATGGTTCCCCATCCCTGGCACAATAGATGGCCATGGAGGAGCGGGTCAAGAAGAAGTTGAAGAAGTTGGTGATGGCTGATTTGAATGATGGCTATTGATAACCGTGACATTGGGGCACCACATGTTTTCTGGGTAAACTCTATGTGCGGTTCATGCTTCTATGTCGTCCGAGCCCTCTTATCTACAGAGTTATCCAGGTTGGTGGCGAAGGGCATCTGCCGCCACGCGCCTGCAATCAAAGAGCAATTATCCGTACGTGGATGTGGACCCGAGGTGGGACTCGACTCTGCTGCCGCTGGTCATTTGATCTTAAGGTTATGACCGGACATGAGCTATTTCCTCCCGGGTGCTTCTATTCTTACTCAGTACTTGATGTGGGTGAGAAAAGGCTGAACTGCGGCCCTCCAAGAGTCTCAAGACCACTCCACCACCTCCCTCCTTTCTCCACCTTCCATCTTGTTCGTCGTTACCGTTTGCCAATATGCCTTGGGGATTGATTCGCTTGAACTCTGGTAAGTAGATTACCCTGACGTCCCGATGTCCACGATTACTGAAATAGGTCAGGCTTTTCGATCCCGAGTATCGCTTTTGGAACGTGGACGTTGGGCAATGGTCAAGGTCCTGTCGATCAAGTTGAACAGGCTTTGGACAATGGATTCAACCATCTCGGTGAGATTGAGAGTTTCTGAATTGCGCATTCGGGGTTGTTGTATTGATCGTGTGACAGACACTGCACAGACCTATCGAAACGAAGCAGAAGTAGGAACCGCCCTGCGAGAGACTGGTCTCTCTCGCTCAGACGTTTTCATTACCACCAAGTACTCTGGTACCAACGGCTTGGACATTGACACTTCTATCCACAACAGTCTTTCCTATGTGAGTTCTTCCCCGCCAGTGTAGTTGTCTCATGATAACGCGTCTCTGTAGCTTGGTGTAGATTATGTTGACTTGTATCTGATCCATTCGCCTCGGCTCGCTGTTCCCGACATCCCCACTGCCTGGGCAAAGATGGAAAGGATCAAGCAAGCTGGACTGGCAAGGTGGGACATTTCAAGTCCCGCTTATCGTATCTGGAACTTTACGCGTCGTGTAGGAGTATTGGCGTCAGCAATTTTGATGAGAAAGACCTTGCGATACTGCTCGCTTCTGCTAAAATCAAGCCGGCTGTGAACCAGGTCTGCGTGGTCGAACATAGCCTAGGGCGTGTCAACCGAGCTAACCGTACGGCGTTAGATTCTCCTGCACCCCTATGTTTACCGCCGCCAACGCCCTATCTTGGAATATGCAGCTGCACATGGTATCGTGATCGAAGCCTACAGTGCTTTGATGTTAGTTCGCATTCCAATTGTCGTTTCTATGTCTTTTTATGACCGTCTAACCTTCGCCACACAGCCCAATTACCAAGCATCGTGGTGGCCCACTGGACGTACCGCTTAGCGAGATTGCTTCAAGAGCAGGAGCTACGACGGATCAGGTGTTATTGGCATGGACTAAAGCCAAAGGAGCAGTTGTAGTGACGTACGTGGTCTTCAACCATGTGTTGTCAAAGCTATACTTACTTGACCCCGATCAGGACGAGCTCTAAGAAAACCCGTTTGCAAGGCTACCTTGCTGCAGGCGACATAGGTACGCGATTTTGATGCTCGGTGCCAGGTGGTTTCTTTCTGACTCAATGGCACGTTTTCGACAGAACTTACCCAGGAGGATATTGATGCGATTGATGCTGCTGGAGCGATTGGCGAGAAGCGAATGAACGCCAAAATGACGCTTAGGAAACTGGCCGCTGGAGCGTTGGTCGGTGCTGTCGCGTTTGCGGCCTGCAATTACTTCAATATCCGTATTTTCTAAGCCACTTTTGTAAAGGATAGTTTGATAGGAATGAAAAGCTGTACGGTCTCTGCTATTGACTGTGGCGGTGAAGGTTACTCCACGCTGCTGCGTATCGTTATACACCGCTTGAACTGCCTCTTCACAAAGTTTATACCACATACCCTTCATTCCACACCACAATCACCACCGTAACCATCACCACCATATACCATGGCTCCAGTTTCGACACAACCTTTGTCAAATTCCATGGACGTGTATAATGTCGCGTCGTGGGGTGACGAGAAGCGTTCGAGTCAATGTCAAGTTCACTTGGATTCCGATCAGAAATGTCCTTGCGCTGATACTCGTCACCACGCATGCCACACGACAAGGCTGCGGAAGATTCTGCTACCCCTCGCACTTTTGGTGCTTGCACTCGGAGCGATGCTGGTCATCTCGTGTGCAACAGATGTAGACATATTTGAGGTACTCAATGTTGGAGCTGGTGCTAATGGCAGCCCTTTGGGCAAGAGGGCGACCACCGGACAGTCGAGCTTTACTCAGAACAAGCGTGAGTCCATCTCCAGGTACAAAGCAATGATTGTATGGATCACTGAAGGGACATTGGGCGCTAGTGTATCTCATCATCATTTTCGTCGGGCTACTTCTCGTACTCATTGCGGCTATAATGCTGAGTTTCTGTTGCTGCAAAGGCATGAAAACAACCTTATGTGACGGGTTGAGATGTTTACTTTTCAACATAGGTGCATTTGAGAACCCGCTGTGTTGCCCGTGTTATCTGTGTGCATGCTGTGGGGGACTTGGTGAGTCATCGACATCTCTACTTATTAATTGTTCTCTAGTTAAATTTGTTATTAGCGTGCTTGGAGTGCGTTGGATGTGGATTATGTGCGGCTGGACTTGAGATGGCCTGAGCGCCTTGTGATACCCCTGGATGCTACTGAACACCGAGCAACAACACGGACATATTTTCTTGGACGTTACTCCTTCGATTGCTGATGGGCCTTGCACATGTATCTTCGCGGCATCGTATATATCCGTTTTATGCCTACCCCACAGGACCAAGCCACAGAAGCCTACGACCACATGCCAACACTGAACTTTATTCGCTCCCCCTCAGGCCACAACGGGAGGTGGTATCACGCTTGTTCTCCGAAAGTGTTCAAGGTTCGAGTTTCGCTGGACAAATTTGTCCAGGGAGATTCCATGGCTCTCGATCCGCACGCTCGTGCTCCACTAATAGCATGAGGGTGTGGCTAATAGCTTCTCCTAAAGGTACGACGATTCTCAAACATCGAGAATCATCCTATGCTGCTGCATATGAATTGGGGACGGGGACCATGGCAGGTGGACACGACGTTCGCGAAATGATCTGTTCCCTCGCTCCACGTTGACATTCGGGCGAGTTCGATGCCAAACGCAAAGAAGTGTTAAGCTCCCCGATTCTGTATCAACGCTTCGGGTGAGAGTTTCTCCCGCCGGTATAGGAGGACCCATGCTGTGTGCGTCTTGCTTCGTTTTTACGTCGGTCCAATCACCATCCCTATGACACAGTAAGTTACCTAGACAATAATTCATGTCAATTCAGGGCTTGATATTACACAGCAAAGACGAGTACGGTGCATCATGGTCTGAAAAACGTCACATGTCCTGAGTGAAAAAAAAAGCATTTTTTTCTGTGTCGAAGGTCCTCGTGGTATCGACGCGGAGTCATTTTCTACTACAACGGTCCAATGAATTGGTGCTCGATGATCTGCTGATCTTGCTCGTTACCAAGGCCTCCACGCAGCCACGATGCTTAGATTCCGACGGCTGACAGGGGCTGGGAAATGGTGAGCTGGCTCGGTTTCCATTTTCGGGCTAAATGACGAGGCGACTACTCAAGCCCGCGAGCGTTTATGTAAGTCACGCATACTTCGCGCCCATTGTATCGGATGGTTGAGTAGGGACGCAATAGTGGGTTGAACAGCCATTGTTCTCGGATCAGATCTAGATCTGCTGGGGAACCATTTGGGGCGTTCTCTTGGCACCCGCACTTATCCCATACAATCAATCCCCGGTTATATCATCTCGGGAAGTTCTGCATCTGGATCTGAAGCTGACGCATCGACGCTATTCCACATATTTCGGGTGTTGAACGCTCAGATGGCACCTTTGGCATCACCGAACAGCCGTGGGTGGCCAAGCCAAGTTTTCAAATCTGATTAACCGTTCTGGGATCGTGTCTTTTGCGAACACATGCCGCCGCAAGGCGGGACTCGGATGACCGCGCTATACAGTGCAAATATGTGTCGTAAGTCCGTAACCCGAAGCGAAGGGCAGTGAGTCTGAGCGACCCGCCTTGACCTTCAAAAGCGGAGGCCATGGTTGGAGTTCGTCAAGTTCACCTCCCCACTACTCGATTTTCCTCTCTTCGTTCGTAGACTCCTCTGATCAGCTATTGACTAGACTGCCATCATGGTCTACCTTCCATCCCACTCTGACAGAGCTCATGACCTCGGTCTGAAGCGTCGTCAGCCTGACCTGTCTCGCCACTTGTCGGCGGAAGCTAGGGCCAGACTCCCCAACCCTATCAAATCCATCTGGAAGGCTGCTCAAGTGAAGCCCGGAACCATCAACATGGGCAACGGTTTGTACAATTTGGAAACCGCTGACGAACACAATTGATACTCATTCTCGCGTCATAGGTGATCCACACCACACGCTGTACCCATTGTCGGAAATGAACTTCGTCGTGCCTTCCATCAATGAGCAGAATCCCGTTCAAGCTTGGAGAGCTGGGACAGGAGAACAGCAGATCATCTCGTCGCTCAAGGACGAACCTTGTGCTTTGAGCCTCAGGACCGCCATGGCCTATGGTACCGGCTCTGGTCTTAAGCAAGTACGAGACGCCCTTGCAGAACTTAATGATCGCATCCACGCACCACCGAACCATACCGTTTCTCTCAGTCTCGGTAACGCCGACGCACTTACAAAATGCTTCCGGTTATTCGGTGACCCAGGTGACTCATTTCTCTGCGAGGAATTCACGTTCTCCGCCATGACCAATGCGGCACTACCTCTCGGAATCGACTGGGTACCGATCCGAATGGACAAGGATGGTCTGATCCCTGCCGAAATGGAGAGAATATTGGCAAACTGGGACGAAACTTCTCAGGGAAAGCGCCCTCATGTCCTTTACACCATCCCGTGAGTCATCTCGGTTCTCGAGCGAATTCATCAGACTCACTGTTCGTTTCTTAGCTGCTCGCAAAACCCCACCGGAAGCACGCTCTCTATGGAGAGACGTCGCCAGATCTATCAAATTGCCCGCGATTGGGACGTCATTATTCTTGAGGATGACCCTTACTTTTTCCTGCAATACGATCTCGATATCCAAACGGCAACGATCGAAAAACATGGCTTCACCCGAGCGATGGCTGAAGTGCTTCCTCGATCTTTCTTATCTATGGATTACGATGGACGTGTTATGCGTCTAGATAGGCAAGTGACGTCACCCTGATTCATATCCGCTCTCATCCTTTCCTATTTTTAGCTTTAGCAAGATTCTTGCGCCAGGGATGCGGCTTGGTTGGGTCACGGGCAATGAATTCTTTGTTGAGAAGCTCGATATGTTAACCGATTCCTCGTCTCAACACCCCCATGGTCTCGGCCAGGCGTTCATCGCCGAGCTGCTTGGAAACCAAGGGTGGGGAATCGATGGTTTCATGAAATGGGTATCCTCTCTGTGCAAGGAGTATGAGCGCCGACGCAATCTCTTCATGGACGTCTTCCGAAGGGAGGTAGCCGCCACTGGTCTTGCATCAGCCGAAGTTCCTCAATCGGGCATGTTCGTATGGATCAAGGTCAACCTCGATCGCCACCCACGGTATACAACGATCGATGGAACCCATACTCCCGGGGCACCTGTATCGAATACCGCAGAGTTGATGGATGAGTTGTTCCGTAAGCTTCTCGACTGTGGTTTGGTGATGATGCCCGCATCTACCTTTGCCATCGTTGACCGCACGGGTCGTGTGGAGACCGATAGCCACATCGCTGATGTACGTTTTTGCTCCTTCTTTGTTGTCGTATACGGAGCTAACGTCTCGACAGCGTGTAAACTACTTCCGGGCCACGTTCGTTGGAACGGACGAGACCATCGAGAATGGTCTAGCTATCTTTGGGCGTAGCCTCCTGCAGTTTTTTCGGTATTGAATATGTCCCTCTCACTTCTTCTAGACTAAATATGCCTCTCATTATGCTTTTACACGATTTCGTTGATCGGAGGTTTGTTCGGACAGGTTTTTGCATTATGTTTGTTATGCTTGGACTTTTCATGACGCATCGATACACTATGTTAGAATATGCTTAAAGTAGCTCATGACGGATACCGTAACTTGTAGTATATACAGTATATGCAACCATACCCTTTTCTTGTGGACAATTCAGACGAGTTGAGTTCTGCCAGACAGAACCTCATACAGCAGCAACAGGGGAGCCATCAGATGAAGCCATAGAACAGGAGCGAATCGCGCCTGCCAGGGTGCGAGTGGAGAAAGGCCAATCAGCAGAGTAGTCTTGTAACGTTATCGCCTGACGACTTTGGGAGGCCTACGCGAGGACTGAACGAGGACTCTGATTGGACCGGAACACCCGGCACTTTCCCTGAAATTCCCATTTATATCGGCTAAATCAGCGCTGATTTAGCGCTTAAGGATGTAGATGGGCCAAGAGGCTACACGAAAGGAGTGAAGGGACTCATCCGTAGGAGGTTGGATAGTACGAGGAACATCCGAGAGCTCGGCAAAGGAAGCGAGGGCCTCGCCGAGATGGGCCTCAGAGAGGAGAGAGTCTGGAGAATCACTTTGATGAGGAGAGGAACTTGAAGGAGCGGTGCGAATGGTCGGAGAGACGGACAGATGTCGTCATCCGCTTACGACTCCATCGAAAGGGATTAATGAATGACACGAGAGAGGAACGAAAAGCGAGAAGAATAGAATGAAGGTGAGCAATGAACTAAAGGAAAGAGACAAAGGCTTGGATATGCCAGCTTGGATGAGCTCCAACGTCGTGTCGAGGGACAGACCAACGCGTCTCGAGACGCACACGACCGTTGAGCCCGAAAAGCGGCTCCGGACCGCGTTCGTGCCTTTGTCGTGCCTGATGCCTCGCATACAAAGTTTTAACTAATCCTAAAACGAATTTACGTCATCGATGCGCGGATACCTCCGTTCCTCCAGAAGGGCCCCAAGCCATGTTCATTTTCCTCAGGCTGATGAGTTGCTGGAGTCAACGCGCAGTGTGATCAAGTTACTACAAAGTCGCGACTCTGTCAACGACACACGACTCCGGACGAGTTGTTTGGTCTCACGAGTTCAAGTTCTTGATCCCAGCCCGCGTGGATCTGGTCATCAGACGGGTTTCTATATATGTAGCTGGGATAATTCCAGCACCCTGCGCTGGCAACGGTCGTCCTTTCAGCTGACGTGCGAGTGGGTCCCTGATGGGAAGGGGGACGCAGTTTTTTCCTGTCTTGATCCAAAACCAAGTACAAGTCATGGACGACACCCGCCTCCTATCCGGAAAACTGCTCGTCACCGTCGTCTTTGCTTTGTTGCTGAGTATTGCGCTCATTGCGCTCGATCAAACTATTGTGGCAACTGCATTTCCTGTCATAACATCAGAGTTTAAGGCATTGCAAAATGTTACCTGGATCATCGGTGGATACCTCCTCACGGTTGTGTCATTTATGCCAGTATATGGCCAACTCCTAACTATTTTCCCAACCAAATGGTGAGTCAAAGATTATAGTCCTGACCTTCCACGGTGTAGTGATTGATTTTATACTTGCGGCCAATTTGGTCATTGAAGGGTTTACTTGACGTCGATTGCCATCTTCGAGCTGGGTTCTCTCTTTTGTGGCATAGCTCAATCAGTGGAGTTCCTTATTTTCGGAAGAGCATTCGCTGGAGTCGGTGCCGGTGGTATCTCCGTCTCTGTTCTCACAATCATGGCCGAAGTACGTCTTTGTCGCGTGTTCCCAATACCGAATTCATGTGCGTTGGACAGAGTACCAAAATCCATCACAGAGCAATCATGTTTGGGGCCATCGGCGCTCTGTTCAGTCTCTCGAGCATTCTCGGGCCCTTGATAGGAGGTATTGTACATTAATTATCCTACCCGAAACATTTCCTGATTAACACGCGGAGCTTAGGCGCTTTTACCACGCGTCTTACTTGTAGGTTCATCATTTGGGCGGCTTTACTCTCTAGCTGACTTCGCTCTTGTAGGGCGCTGGTGCTTCTGTGAGGGGATCGACCACTCTTAGATGTTAACTCACGGTAGCCTCTCTAGATATTAACCTGCCACTGGGAGCCATATCCTGCTTGGTTATTTTTTTCGGGTTGCCGCTACATAAGCCACTGGCGGGGTCAAATACGCTCTTTAAAGCCCTTTCTCAAGTGGATTGGATAGGTAATCCCATTCAGTTGTTGCTACACTTCTTTCATTTTAACGTGTCAAACAGGTTCTCTGCTATGTCTTGCGGCCATGGTCGTTCTGGTCCTGCCGCTTTCCTGGGGCAGCAGCAACCAAACATGGAATTCTCCCCCGGTTATCGGTGTAAGTTTATGCTTAGTCTCAAATATTGAATTCCCTATCGATGTGTACAGCTGCTTTGTGTGTGCATCGTACTCGTGATGCTTCTGCTTGTGTGGGAGTATTTCCAGGGCGACAAAGGCATTTTGCCTGTCAAAGTCATCGCACGACGTTCACAGTAAGACCCGCTTGCACGAGTCATTCTACGGCGTACTAATACCTCTATAGAGCCGGCGCTTGCATCGTCGCCTTTTTCACAATGTTCAACCAGCTTGTATTGGTCTAGTCCGTATGAATCATGCGCCCGGACATCATTGCATGCTGAAACCAGCCTAGTTATATCCCCTTGTTATACCAAGCCGTATATGACCATAGTCCCATCCGTTCGGGGATTGACATGTTACCGTTCCTGCTGTCCTCGGTGATCACTACAACCGGCACTGGCCTCGTCCTCTCACGGACTGGACACTATTGGACCATTCTGGTTGTTGGTCCGATGTAGGTCCTCACTACGGATATTCGGCCCTCATAACTCACTCGGTAAAAACCAGGTTCTGTACCATCGCCGGCGGACTGCTATTTACCACTACGGAAAACACTTCCGCAACCAAGCTCATCATATATCAGATCCTATATGGCATAGGAGTTGGTAGGTCTTGATTACGATTCGTGCACCTCGACGATCTAAAAATGATGCAGGGTCAACCAGCCAGAACATGTTCACCGCCCGTAAGTGACATGGACAAGCAAGGGTTGGCTACTGGCTGATAACACTGTCCACAGTCCAAGCTAATACTGATCTGGAATCTGTGCCCGTGTGCAGCGCTATTGCATCTTTCTTGCAGATCCTGGGCGGGTTCATCGGAGTCACGATGTATGCCACACACTTACCCTTCCCTACCCAACGCGGATACTGATCTAAACTTTTCTAGCGCAGGGGTGGTATTCAATAACCAACTCCGTCACAATCTGGCCGTCTATGCCCCTGATGTCGACCCAGAAGCTATTACCGCTAGCGTCGCGACGATTTACTCCGCGGTCTCCTCGAACATGCGACCCAATGTCGTGCGTGCGTATGTGAAAGCGGTATGTGTTCGTCGTTCAATCGATGCGAAGCTTCCTGGTTAAACGTTTGAGTGTAGCTGGACTGTGTCTTTATTACTTCAGTCCCATCAGGAATCTTAAGCATCCTCGGGGCCGCTCTGATAAGGTGAGACTTTTTTTGCGCCAATAGAAATGCGTGTTCTGATCACCCACGCGCACGAACAGAAACGTGAATATAAGACATGTTGGCGAAGTCACACACGAAGATGAAACCTGCGATACAAACTCGCTGGCCAGCATTGAAAAGATCGACCCAAGCTCAAAGTGCGACAAGACACATGAATCACACGAATATATTGTTAGCAACATTCCATAATTTGAAACTATTTCAAGGAACCTTGTATTATTACATGGAGATATCAGATCATTACGTTCATCCGGGAACAACGGGCCTGGCACCCATCGCTCAAGGTACAATAACTGAGCGGACGTGCGAGGACCGCGTCAATATATCTTTCAGTGCGCCCTTGACCTCATTCATATTCCCCAAATCTACGGTGTTAACTGCCTTTGGTCCCTCGAAAGCTCCGCCGTCAATTTTTGCAGCGAGAATGTCCAAGAACTTCTTGATCTCGGTCGAGTCGAGAATGCTAGACTTCATCCCCTTGAGAGTCAAAGCCTTTGTGTAGAACATACGCATGTTGACCGGGAACATGCCATCCTTCGCATGTACTGCCATGACCACCACACGCCCGGTGCCTTTCGGTGTCACGGTAAAGAGCGCATCATTGAAAGGTTGCTCATAACCGGCGCAGTCGAGGAGGACATCGATTTTATTTTGAAGTCCTTCTTTCGCTATCGCATCGCGTATGGCCGTGTTGGACGTGAGCTCGATCGGAGTCACGTATGATGGAGGGATCACGTTTGCGATGGAGGTATATGTACCGAAGACGCGAGCGCCTCGGTCTTTGCAGAGTTGAGCTGCGGCGGAGCCAATACCACCGCGAGCACCTACATGAGGGTACCGAGTTCATTGGTACAGCTTCGAACGTAGGGAAAAGAGGAGGTCATACCGATGATAACCACATTGTCACCCTGCCTCACATTTGCAAGCGTGTCGACGCTGATCCATGCACATAGCCAGGGAAGCGTCATGCTCCCAGCCTCGAAATGACTCAACGTCTTTGGCTTACGACTCAGCGCGGCCACAGGAACTTTGACGAACCTGGTTATGTCAAAACAGGCATTTGTTAGTGCACGACGTCTTCCCCCGAAAAAAAAACTCGGCAGAAACCAGGTTTCTCACTCTGCAAAGGTTCCGTCGGACGTGAATCCTCTCTCGCTTCCGGTGCCCCATACTTCTGCACCGATCCAAGAACTCGCGGAAGCACCTGAGTCGTCCAACGCTTCCACGACGTCACCTGAAAAATCCCGACCCGAAGTTCGTGGCAAAGTCACGAAAGGTAAAATACCCAAAACAGCCGCGGCATCGGACTTGAGACGTACGAACACCGCGATGGAGAAAGAAAACGTTAGTGGCCGAGATTCCCGGTGATGGGTCAGGGGAGGGAAAGAAAGGACAGAGCATAGGGGAGAAGAGGGCTCACCCCATTGATCCCCGCGGCCTTCACATGAACAAGGGCCTCGCCTGGAGCCAACGTCGGCTTCTCGACCTTGCTCAGTACGAGGTTATCGAATGAGCCCGTTTTCTCGAATCTAAGCGCCTGCATGGTGAAACAACGATGACGCAGATGATAGTGATAACTGCAAGATACGCTGCATAAATGCCAACCTGAGGACCTCCGCACCGGAGGTAAGAACACGAAAAGAAAGGGTACAAGACTTACAAAGCTGGTTTGTGGAGGACAAAAACGCGCGCGGAGGGAAGCGATCTGGAAGAGCTGATGAATCGATAAGCAGCTAAATATTGGGGTTGGGCGGCTTGATGGAACATCAGATTTTTTCGTCCGCACTTTCTGCTTTTGTCAACTTGTCGAGAAACCCTTGCCCTACCGTCCGGGTGTTGTTCAAGTCGCAGTGCGTGTTGACTCTGATTCTGAAGTGGGTCTACCGTCGGTGTAGCACAGAAGATTGAAGATTTCCCCAGCTATTGCACTACCACTTCAATTATATTGAACGAACACTCCGCGCTCCTAGCGTTTCTCCTTCGAACGAGGCTGAGAATTGAAATTTGAAGCTAAGCCTACTATGCGTCCTCGTTTTCTCGGACTTGCTGTTCGTCGTATTCATACCATTCATAGCGACTTCGCTTTTGTCTCTAGGGCACTAAATGCACATATGTATCGCGAACACAGCAAGTTGGAGGAGAGTCACGAAACACACACCGCCCAGCTTTCATGGATAGCTGGTGGTCGTGAGACAGCAGATCAAACCAGCTCAGTTCAGTTGGCTACTCGCAGTATTTTCGTACGCTAGTACATATTCTGTTCTGGCGCGTAGTTAATGCTACTACAGCTGAGTGCAAAAGTAACTACTATAGTATAGCCGTGAGTTTAGGGTCTCTGGTCTAACGATATAACGATATTCATTTTGGTGACTGACATCGCTTTTCAAGAACCGATGTCGAGGTGTGACACCCCCGACAGAAAGTGCACTTAATTGGACAGGCTGTACATGTTCATTCTGACATACATATTGACACCTAACTCATCTCGAGACACTCCCGAGTTAAACGGGAATTTTAGCATCAGTTCGCCGTCGTACCCCAACTTGATGAAGTGTAATCGCTGGAAGGACAGATAGTACAGCCGAATACTTTACTCGAAACTCACTACCTGTCAGAAAAGTTCGGTAAATGTCGAAGGGTGTATCCACGAATGGTACAACTTGAAGGCATATGCTTCGCTCACCTCATCGTTTCACGTCAACTCAGCTAAGAATCTCGGGGCAGCGAATAGCCCTCGCCCCAAATCAAAGTACTTAGAAGCCCATAATGCGAGCGCTCTTCGGGCATAGTAGTGTGAGGCATCTGCCGGCCCTAAGAAGCCTCAGGCTCGGCACGTTTCCCATCATTCCTTGGGGACCACCGGATATGTCGAGGTTGAAATGCCAAGACCATCAACGAGAGCACCTGCCGCATCAACAAACTTGGATGACCAAGGCATGTCCGCGTCAGCCATACGGCTATCAATTAATTTATAAGCTCGATTCGATAAGATGAAGAGAGGATCCACGAGGACTATCACGGCATGTTGAACCAGCCCAAATCGAAACGAGTGTATTCCAACGGATACTTCTGAAGGAGGCTAGAAAGAAGCAGACGATGATGCTGACGGTTAGAGAGTCAATCGTGTCCGAAGGTTACATGGCACTCACAGAAATCGCGAGCGGTCACTCTGCGGTGCCTTGACAAACAACAAAACAACGTTCTTTATTGCTGCTGAAAGGATCAACTTCTCAGCCAGATCCCATTGCACATCGATAGGTCCGCGGTGTATAGCAAAGATTCCTCCTTGATCGGGTTGATGTCGATGCGAGGAGCGCGACGAAACTGAGCAAGCACTCTTTCGGTGGTGGGAGGTGAGATGACGAAGAGACTAATAGACCAGAAACTGCCGCAATCCATGACCAAGCCAGACTTACAAAGCGAAATGGCTAATGGTTTTGGAGGCTAGTGTGGTTCTTCATTATTGCAATACCAAAGCCTTGGGAATAATGGTCCCGAGACAAAACCTTCTGCATCCTAGAAGACGCGATCAGTAGCGAATATCACAATCCGGTTTGTGAGGGGTCCAAGCTTGGACGGCATTTTGCGGCTATATTGTGTGTCGAATGATACGTTTGCAAACACTTTGTAGTCTTGAGCACCGCAAAGGGTACGGTTTTAGTAGTCTAGATATCTGGTAACATTGGAGGTGCAACCCACACAATAACACACGAGGCGCGCACAGCCTGGGGAAATACGCGAGGTGGTCTCTTATGTTTGAATCGTGAAGGAGTCAGCGCCCATTAAGTTACCGCATCAAAACCTGTTCACCGACGAAGCACCAACTTACACGAGGCTTTCAACTGGAAGACAGCGACCATAGATACGATCTAGCCCCGCGCGGCCGCAGGGTCGTATGCACAGAAACTCTTGGGTGGTGCAGCAACTAGTATGTGGCGTTGTATTTGTTCTGCGGGTCTTACGAGGAGCCTGCGTATCTACGATCAGGGAGCGCGGCAGTGCAGACCTACTCAGCAAGATGTCGGAAAAACCACAGGTCCGTGTCGCCGTCGGTTTAGCAGCGACGCAGGCGGGTTGTTCCCAACGGATCGTTGATATCGAGGTCGGAGTCTTGATCATGATCTTCCAACCTGCCTTGAAAAGATGTTAGTTCAACTGGCAGTGTAAGTATGTACCTTACAACGGTGCGGTGTTGGATTGTTCATCGCGGGGGTTTGTATTGAACGAACACTCGGCATGTGTTTCCGGTGTTCTCATGAGCCATTTCAATCTAAACACCATCATTGCCTTTTCAAAATCGAACGGATGAAACCAACAATCGATGTATTCTACAATAAAGGCTCTGGTTCGCCCTCGGATCAGCGGTGTGATCTACCTGGACTTCTTTGAACATACGATGGGAAAATTGATGTGTAGATTCCCATGAGACTCCCGGGCCTGCAACAACATCCGAAAATTGATCGTGTTCTACACAGACAGCGAAAGCTCCTGCAACTTGAAAACACTGCCAGGTTGTGGAGGGATCGACTCTGGAAAGGGCGATAGTGGGACTGGTGGGCCCATCACTCAAACTGGTCGGCTGTATGTCGGCTCCAGGAGTCCCTCTGCTTGAGGCATATTTTGCGCCGGCAGACCCGGTACGCCAACAAAAGCATATCGACGACGGACTTCCTGGGGCCCGATTGCCCTCGCACTTGCTTACTACTAGACAAGACTTTGGTCTTGACCGAAGCCGAGGGTAAGGGCAACAAAGTTCCGTGTCAATGCTACCAAGCCTCCGTGGAGTCGAGCTGGCTCGCGCCAACCAGTTCATTGACAGTTGCATCAGACCGGCTAGCGATCTACAAGGCCGGAGCCATTGCCGCCTACGAAGCAATGCGATATTCAAACTGACCAACTGCATGTGGTTTAGGCGGCTGGGCAACGATGGCCTTTTCCGAGCTGCAGTGCTGTCGTCAACAAGTCAATCGGGGTCATATGTGCGGCGGCTTTGTGAATCTGCATCGCTGTCAGTGAAACTCAATCTACGATCGGCGCCTCACGCGAATAACGAAATGTGATACGGAGCTTTACTTCATCCCAGATGCTGGACGTAATTCGCAATCTGCTCGCCTGCGGGTCGCCTTACCGTATTGCTTGGTGGATTCTTGAGATCTGACCATTCACACAGCCATTCGCACATGCTGGGCGGTTCATCACTGAACCCCTACGCGCCTCCAACCTATAAAGGTTGGACGTCCCAGGGATCCGAGTAATACCAACGCAGCACTCCCATCTAGACATCCATCGACGACCGTCCTCCTTCTATCATCACCAATGGCTCCTGTCGCTGTCTCGTCTCCCACTTCTGTCAACATCATCCATGACTTGAAGGCCGCCGTTGCGAGTAACGTTGCAACCACTTCCTCCGATACCCTCCTCGACATTTTCTCTAGAGTCGTGTCTCAGTATCCTACCCGCGAGCTCGGCTTCATCACATCCTCGGCTCACGATTCCTCCATCCAAACCAAGACGTTCAGCGAGTTTAACCAATATGCTCGTGCTCTGGCAAAGGCCATGCTTACCTGGGGCAAGCCGAAGGGTTCCGTTGTTGTTGTCTACCTCACCGAGCATGAGGACAACATGGCAGCCGTTTGGGCTTGTTTGTTGGCCGGTTACGTCCCTTGCTTGCAACCCGCCTTGAGCGCCCAACAGGCCCACAAGGAAGGTCACGTCTCTCACATCAAAAGCCTCTTCTCTTCGGCAACTTGGCTTACCAACGAGAGCGGGGCTGAGCAAATCCAGTCGATCTCCGGTCTCGACATTCACTTGCTCTCCGAGCTGAAAGCTTCAGCTGAAGTCTTGGGCACGGACTTCCCTGTCCACCAACCCAAGCCTGACGACGATGCTATCCTTTTCTTGACCTCGGGGTCGACTGGTTTCTCCAAGGCCGTCGTCCACACGCACCGCACGATCATCGCTGCCTGCTATGCCAAGGGTCAAGACTACGGTCTTACCTCACAATCCAAGATAATGAATTGTCAGTCCGCTAATTGCTTGTAAAGTACTTGACTAACGTAACTACAGGGGTTGGATTCGATCATGTTGCCGGTTCCCTGGAGATGCATATCACACCTCTTCTATATGGGGCCTCGCAGCTGCACGTCCATGCATCTGCTATCCTCTCTGATCCCCTCCGCTTCCTTCATTTGATCGAGGAGAAGGTTCGTGGATGTACTTCGATAGACTGCATACAACCTGACCGCTTAAATTCAGTCTATCGAACTCGCGTTCGCTCCTAACTTCTTGCTCGCAAAACTGACACGCGACCTCGAGAGGCGCACCGACCTTTTCGGCAAATTTGACCTCGCTTCTCTCAAGCGCATCAACAGCGGTGGTGAAGCAGTTGTCAGCACTACTGCCCAGGCATTTACCAGAACTCTGAAGAACCTTGCGAAGGGTGGCAATGCCTCCTTCACAATCTCCGCTGGTTTCGGTATGACTGAGACTTGGTGCGTTTTTCTACAACTGAATCCTTGTTTCACTGTCTGACCCAAGTCCCTTCAGTGCCGGATGCATTTATGATCCCGTTGACGTCTTGGCCACACCTCCTGCTCACGAGTTCTTGGAGCTCGGCTCGCCCATCACTGGTTGCGAGATGCGCATCGTCAACCCCGAAGATGGAGCCACCCCTCGTCCCGATGGCCAGAGTGGTGAACTACAAGTCCGCGGTCCCATGATCTTTGTCCGGTATTACAACAACCCTGAAGCCACTGCCTCCAGCTTCGTCGAGGGTGGCTGGTACCGTACCGGTGACGTCGGCATCATCGAAGGTGGGAAGATGAGATTGAGTGGTCGTATCAAGGACACCGTCATCGTCCACGGTGTCTCATATGGTATCCCTGAACTTGAGACGCACCTCCAAACCATCGAGGGTGTCACTCACTCTTTCCTCGCTGCCGCACCGTACCGCGCTCCTGGTCAGGAGACTGAAGGTTTCGTTGTCTTCTACGCGCCTACATTCAACCTCAACGACGAGGATGCTCCCGCCAAGCTCTATACCACCCACCGTATACTACGTGACATCTCCGTCAAGATGATCACTCTCCCACCCCAGCTCATCATCCCCATCCCTTCCGAGCAGATGGAGAAGACTACTCTCGGCAAGCTTTCAAGAGCTCGTCTTGTCAACACGTTCAAGCAGGGCGGACTCGCGAAACACATTGCACGCGCAGAGGAGTTACTCAGCATCGCTCGCGGTGCTAGCTTCATCGCGCCTTCCACCGAGACCGAGAAAACCTTGGCTCGCATCTACGCTGACATCTTCAACCTCAACTTGAGCGACATGTCTGCCGGAGACAACTTCTTTGAGCTTGGAGGTACTTCCATCGACGTTATCAGGCTCAAGCGCGACGGAGAGTCTGTTTTCAACTTGCCCGAGATCCCTACTATTCAGATCCTCAAGCACCCCGTTCTCTCCAGCTTGGCGAAATACATTGACGCCTTGGTTTCCAAGGATGCAATCCAGGAGGAGTATGATCCTATCGTCCCCCTTCAACTCACAGGTGACAAGACTCCCATCTTCATGGTTCACCCCGGTGTCGGTGAAGTCCTCATCTTCGTCAACTTGGCGAAATACTTCCAAAACGAGCGTCCCTTCTACGCATTCCGTGCCCGTGGCTTCGAGCCTGGTCACCCCTTCTTCGGTTCCATGGATGAGATGGTTTCTTCCTACGCGGCTGCTGTGAAGCGGACGCAGCCTCATGGTCCCTACGCCATCGCAGGTTACTCATACGGCGGTGTCGTCGCTTTTGAGGTTGCCAAGCGCCTCGAAGCTATGGGTGACGAAGTCAAATTTGTCGGTCTCATCAACATTCCTCCCCACATCGCCGACCGTATGCACGAGATCGACTGGACGGGCGGTATGCTCAACCTCTCATATTTCCTTGGTCTCGTCACCAAGCAAGCTGCGAATGATCTCGCTCCCTCGCTGAGGCCTCTCACTCGTAAGGAGCAGCTCGATGTTGTCTGGAAGTTGTCTCCTCCCGAGCGTCTCGTCGAACTCCAGCTCACGCCTGAGAGACTCGACCACTGGGTTGACATCGCCGGCTCTCTCATCGAGTGCGGTAAAACATACGAACCAAGTGGCTCAACCTGTAAGTAGACTACCTGTTTTCATCAGTCATTTCCAGTTCTGACATGTCACGAATCCAGCCTCCCTTGATGTCTTCTACGCTAATCCTCTTCGCGGAACCAAGGAGGACTGGTTGAACAACCAACTCAAGCCTTGGGGAGCCTTCAGTCGTGGCGAGCCCTCATATACCGATGTCCCCGGACAGCACTACACCCTCATGGATTTCGACCACGTCCCCGGCTTCCAAAAGATCTTCCGCAGCCGTCTCGAGGCTCGTGGTCTTTAAACTCCAGTTTGCGAATGGGTTTCGTCGAAAGCACCATCTATCTATCTAAACTATCTTGCAATCCAGTGTCCCACCTTCTTTGCTCCCGTTTTCTTTGCTATGTAAACGTGCCATAAGGGCGCGTGAACGAATAGACAGGTTCTTGTGTGTTTTCTAGATATAACTTACCAAGTATAGTACTCTAGTGTACTGTACTGTGTTGCTCTCTCCGTTGATATGTATTCGAAAATAATACGGCTGATTTCTTGACATGTTTTTGACGTTTTAGTAAAGTCCGCAGTCAAAAGTTTGGAGTTGTCGGAATCTGCAGCGTTCGGGTACTATTGGAGCGCTAACCCCGCACTGGAGCCCGGATGCGCAGTTAGAGTAAGTAACTACATACTTGGATCAATGCTTGGATGTAAATCCCACTGGGCACTTGGCGTTCTTCAAAGCCGAGCAAAAGTCAAGAGCACGCGAGCAAGATGGTTTTTAGAGAGCATCACATGGCTCCCAGTGGCATATTTATTTATATATCTCGATCGCTGGTCGTCGGCGTGTTTCTTTTTGGCGCCGTCCACGACGAGTCAATGATACACTGTCATGATTCATCCCGCTTTATTTAGTAGTGAGATTTTTTTATTGCGCGGCCGATGAATGATTACCCCTTATCATCACACCATGCATGTGGCATTGGGACCTGGGGTGATCACGAGGAACCTAGACGTGCCGAGCTGGGCTACGTATGTTTAAGTACTGCCAGGCAGCGGGGTACGTGGACCTATGTACGCTATCTACATGTGGAACATTTCGGCATGCCCCCGCCCCGGAGGAACGTTGTGTTACGATTCCGGGCCGTCGTTCAAGTAAGTAGGCCGGGGTTCGTCAGCCCATGTACAATCTGCAAGTCCAATATAACAAATGATGCATGAAGTTTCAAAAAGTGATCACTGCATGTGGTTGCAAGTTTTATCCTATTACTCGCGACTCATTACATACATCCGACTATCGATAGATTCGTATCTCGAAAACGTGCAATCATGCGAATTCGTGAGGAATTCGACCGCCTAGCCCTGCAAGGGAGAGTGACAGCCGAAGGACGTGGTCGAGGGATTGAGTTGGAAACCCAAGATGATAGACTTGATGGCAGCATAGGTCGCAAGAATGGCGGTTGCCAAACAGGCGAGAGAGACGAGGAGGTTCCAGGTGTTGAAGAGGAAGCGTTTCTTGTCTGTGAATTCGATATGCGTGATCAGTGTGAGGTGGAGGAAATGGGGGCATGGTGATACATACAGCCTCGTACCCATCGAGAAAAGCTCCAAAATGAATCGATCCTGCCGGCACGTGGGTTGTCGACGTCGTATGGCTGGTCAGCTTCCATGGCATCAACCTGCAAAATGTATCCCAAGATCATGAAAGGAGGGAAGGTGTAGGTGAATTCTATGAAGGGAATCATGAGCCAAGTTCAAATACCCGAGAGGTATCTTACGGAAGATGCAAACGGCAGCAACGAGGGCAGAGATGTTGCTAAACTGGGGAATAGCAGAGCCGATGATGAAAGCCAGAGCCCAGTATACGAGTACCAACACGGCGAACAGGTACTTTCCGGCCTTGACGTTCATTTGAGGTGCACGGAAGATTTGGACCAGGACGTTCTGGTAGATGACCTTGACGCCGATGTTCCCGTACAATGCAGCGGCAATGAGACCTGCGACGAGAGAAATTGCATTGGTCGCTGTCTGCAGGCTGTAAAGCGAGATGCCTTGGTTGGCCGGCTGATGGAAAATGTCAAATTGAGAAACGTCCAAAGAAAATGGGCCGACGATGCACTGACGTTGAGAACGAACTGTCCCTGGTAAGCGTAGACAAAGAGACCGAAGAACATGTACACAATGCAGATGAAAATCTGAGCGAAAGTCATGGCCTTCCAGAAATCCATTGGTCGACGCATCTCGGCCATGAATTCGACGAAGATCATCCTAAAATAAGTTGTGGTACTCCGCAAACTCTAGGTATTCGTGAGAGCAGACTTACGCGCCACCATAAGAAAAGACGATCTGCATGATGCCATTGAGCTGGGTCTCGAAAGGCAGCAAGTTAATTGCCATAGTTTGCACTGGCCCCTGGGGGATACCATATGAACCTAGAGCTCCTTGATAGTTAGGAGGAGTGTGTGCGATAGCAGCCATTGTGATAATCAAGGTGGCGAGGTTGAGCCAAATGGATAGGTTTGCAATGTGACCGAACTTTTGCAGAGTTCGGATCTGGCCAAGAATCATGCCTAAACAGAAAGATAAGTATGTATGGCATTGAGGTATCAACTAATGTGACCCACCACCCAAGGTCCAAACGATATTGCAAACACTGAAGCAAAGCTAAAAGAAGCAGGATTGCATCAACCTTGGCCTTGATCGTTACATCTAGACATACCCTGAACTGTGCCATTTGCGAAAGACCCAGACCGTTACCGAGAATAATGATACCGACATTGAAGATGAGCTGCAAACTCTGGAGCACATTACACACTGCAATATCATTGGTGTTGTGGTTCTCGGAGGAACAAAATATCACTCACAGTGTCGGAACCAGCTTCCATAGAGACGGTATCCGAGATCACCGAAAGATCTCAAGGGGAATCGTTCGGAATCCAGCTTTAGGAACAGATGCCAGAGTATGAAACCGCTGTATGCTGCCATAATACCAAAGGCGACGAAGCATGCAACTCCGGGGCCAAACCCGACCTGGGCAAATGAATAGGGAGCAGAGTACGGGCCGAGGATATCTGGGAAGAGCGATCAGATCGGGAAAGGGACTAGACGCTTCGAATATCGCACCAGTAGTGATGAGGTAGAAGACCGCACCCCACGAAGCCGTTCTGAAAGAAGCAGATGCGGCACGGTACTCGCCAGGGGAAATTGTGACAACGCCCTCGTCCACCTCCTTCTTTTCGTCAGATGGTTGGGCAGAGACAACGGAAGCTTGGTCGCTCTCGTATTTGTCCAGACCAAAGAATTCACTGAACCAGCCGGGAGGAGCGCGTTGGCCCGACTTCCGTGCTTCGGCAGCCTCCTTGGCTCGCTGCTCCTGGGCAAAGTACATATATGTCTCTAGGTTTGGGGCAAGGCCGTCTGCGAGAACGTAGTTCTCGGGAGAGGGAACATCGTCGTCCTCGGTGATGTGGACTCGAGGGTCATGGGCTTCAACGGCGGCAAGAGGGACCGACATCGTAGGAGTTGGTAAGGACGGTAAGGTAGACCCATCGCTGGCTTTATATGGGACTGAATCAGGAGAAGGTTTACTCTCTGCCGAGCTTATCCTATGGACCGGCGAACGGCTACATGTGCTCCGACCCTGTATGTTGTTCAGCGAGATATTCTGGGACGCGTATCAGCCTGTATCAGCGTGGTTAGATGCGAGTGCCTGTGGCGAGCGAAGTGTGGGTGACCACGTGAAAAACATACCAATCCTCCTGTCAGATTTCGGAGGAAATGAACCGAGAATAAGGAAGCCCGTTTGGATATACTCAAAAACTAGTTAACCGAACGGGAAGATGTGAGTTCGACTTTGTGAGGAACTCAGTAACATTATTCATCGTTGTCAGCCAAACTCCAATACTAACGTGTGGCAGGTCCGTGTTGACCAGGCATATAGGAATCCAGTTGGGATGACTATTTTTAGATCTAGATAGGAATAGATCCCTTCTGTTTGTCGCTTGGAGCATTCTGTCAACGGACTCAGTCTTTCTCAAACGATCGAGGTCCATATGATCTGCCCTTTCTACTTTCCCACAGCCCACTCTACGACCTTGAGTGCCAGAACGTTGATGCATAACCTTTGAGTCTTGTCGCAGAACTCCCAACAACTTGACGGATATTGTCTTCGGTCGCTCAGTACTGAGATCTTGAGAGATAACGAAGTCTCAGATATGACCTGTGTCAAGAAATGAATATGATCGTATGAGCATGATATGGATGGGGATCAATTATTGGCCGTCGGAAGGGGTGGGACTCGGACAACAAGGTTTCCATCCATGTGCATGAGGCCGCATGTCGCTTACCAATTTTCTACCATGCCAATCTGTCCTCTGTACCTCATCACGCGGCGATATGTGCCGACGCGGCTTTGCAAATACTTACGTTTGCCGGACTCGTTGGCCTCTCAGAAGAGTCAGAACTGCGTGCTGCAAGGTGCTGCACGACGTCGTCAGTTAGTGTGGAAAGATTAGTATCGATATATTTGTCTCTGTATCAGTGTATTGTCGAGGACGGTTCAAGTTACGTCAATGATCGTCGTTTTCTTCTGTGGGCGTTCAGCGTGCGACGCAGAGGTTTTGCTCCGTCTTGCGTCGGGTCATCATCGACATCACCAGCCCCTGTGGGTGGATTCCGGTTTCTCTAGATAAACCGAAGAGTCGCGTGAAGACGGTCGGTCCACTGGCACCTCCACTACGATCGGCATACAGATGCTTTGTCCTGGCGCGTTGGGGACAGCTCCATCAGCGACGGTGTAATTATTGACGAAGGTTTCGCCTACCTTGTCCATCACGGGGTTGTCAAACGTTGCCAGCCTTACTCACAGGTTCAAACGGTGTCAGGAAACATTTGGCACTGATTTTGAGCCGTTCACGAAACAGAGTGCGCAAGAGTCGGACGGGTTAGTGGGTTATCCCGAGTGCAGATCTCGTACTACTTACCTTGGCGAATGGGAATACGGGATCGTGGAACCGTCAGTCCAACACACAACGCACATTCCCTTCGGATTTATATCGCACCTTTGATACCGCATCTCATGTCCTACCATGATTAAAGGTCAATTGGGAATCATTCGACCAGAGTAGGCGCCAAACTGAACCAGTTGCCACATCAGCGTTCGCTGCCATAGCATCAGGAATGTTACTGTTCCCAGATGATTGAGGGTTAGGGCTCATCCCACGAGTAGAACGAGTGCGACCGCAGACAGCAACTGAAGTCTCAGCTGCTTCTAACGGGGAGCCTTGGAACACTACCCCAAGGAGCCTCATCCGCAACGGAGGCCTCGCCGTCCGAAGCAATGTCCAATCCCCGATAATCATTCCACCACCAGAAACCGGGATGTTCGCAGGATTCGAGTTTGGTCGAGGGACATTCTCCAGAGCTCCATCCGTTGCAGCAAGTTAAGCCTAATTTCGTCCGAATGAACGTTTCTGCCTACCGAAACGTCGAGGGCCCTACCCTCGTAGGTACTTGCGGGATCACCGCAGCAGTGGCTAAACCAACCCATGCCAGTGCGAGGAAGGTTGAAGTGGTAGGCACGACAATCGGATTGGGGTCCAGGTTCGTTCGCCGATAGGACGTCGTATAGGCTAAGAGATGGGATAATATTGGAACCTTCGATTTGGTATTAGATCGTCCACACGTCGTGAGCGACGGACAAATATGACTGGAAACAGCTTTGCAAACCCGACAAACAAGTTAGTCGGAGGAGTCACAAACCCACGCACAGGTAAGTTTAACACTTAGTCTCCCTTAACTCGCACTCTTCCGATCCAATGGACCCACCTTACTCACTTTTCATACATGTTGATGTTTCCCTTTGGTTTGGCGTAGAAGAGCCCTGAATCCCACGCCGGGTGTTCGAGGTTGAACCGCGTCCAGACTCATATCTCATCCTCCCAGTACTACGTTCAATGCGCCCTCACACAACGACATCGATCTTGAATGCCACACAATCAGCTCACCGCGTCCTATTCATCCCCGAACTTCTCGATATCATTTTCAATTTCTTGGATAGGAAAATCAACGTTATAAACGCTTGCGTTTGCAAACAATGGTCCGAGATAGCACTCGACGTCGTTTGGAAAGACGTCGACAACCTCATCGACCTGTTCAGCCTTCTGAAACCGATCCAGGACCGTAACGTCGTTGAATATGTACGTTGTCCCCGCGTTGCCGCTTCTGTCCACACTACCTACCACGTCCGCTTTAGACCTTTGAAACACTGCCAGAAGCAAGCGACTGGTATAGGTTCCAGAAATATGCAAATCGTGTTCGCTCCCTGCGCTTTCGACCAGAATGGTACGCCCAGGACGTCATACCACTGCTAGACGAAGTTGCCAGAACGCGGACCTCGCTGGAGATACTGCCAAACATGCACACTTTGGAATGGTTATTCGTCGAGAGTGATCTAATGGAACGCTGTAAACTCTTCCTTCACCAACATATCAAACACCTGACTGTCACTGCACCCTCCCCCGAAGAAATCCCTCAATCACACTTCTATACCGATTTATGCGCTCGTTCACCACACCTTCAAACCATCAAACTTCTCGTACAACACCCTGGAAACCCCATCGAGGACGATATCCACATTCTCGTCCACAACCTACCGGAACTCAAGAAGATCGTGCTACCCGAATTCCACTTCACATCAGGCGCCATCGAGGCACTCTCTCGGGCCAAACATCTAGCCGTCGTGGACTTTATCCAAGATCACAAGCTGGGATATGGGCGACCAGCCAACGTCGATAACTTCTGTCCCGTGCTCCAGGAAGGCGCATTCCCAGCTCTTCGTGACCTCAATTTGTCCGCCAGAATCGACCACCTGGACTCTTTCTTTCGTTCGGACTTTGCGCCAACCCATATCACAAGTCTGTATGTGAACGTTTACGCTGACCACTCCCCGTCCGAAATCCACACTTTCCTCCTTACATTGTCCCAAAAATGTCAACTCCTCTCGAAACTCTTCATCCAGCTCTACAACCGAACATCCATCTCCGAACTCGATTCAGAGAAGCAACTTTCCTATGAAACCATCAAACCCATCCTCTCCTTTTCGAAACTCACCTCCTTCGAACTCGTACACAAATATCCGCTCAGGATCACTCTCGACGAAATCGAAGACCTCGCCACTCGTTGGCCTACCTTGGAAAGCTTGATGCTGAATGCAGAGCCTCTTTTCCTTGGCGAGATCGCGTTCACCCTTGATCTTCGGGCTATACAACCGTTCGTGAGGCATTGTCCTCGTTTACGCAGGCTAGGGCTTTATATCAACGCCTCGAAAGTTGAAATCCCATCCATCCATTCCCCGGTGGACTGCTTTACCTCGCTCGAGGTACTTGCCGTTGGAACCTCTCAAACTCGCGACACGGTCGCGGTCGCAACCTTCCTAAGCCGAGTATGTCCACCCGGATGCAAACTCGAGGTCGGCATCACCTGGCCGGCGATCGATTTCGATATCAATGCCTACTTGTCTACCGATCTACGACACAAGCTTCATGATCGTGGCCTGGCATGGCAGACTATCGAAAAGTTGCTTCCGGCGTTGATACAACTCAGACGGGAGGAGAAGGATAGGTCGAGAGCGCTGCAAGAGGAGGTGGAGGATCTTCGGGTGCGGACGCGTCTTTTGATGGATAAGGCGGATGTTAAGACGAAGGACTCGTGTATCATCGTATGAGGGCTGGACGTATGGTGTGTCGTTGGATTTGATCACTTCTTCGTCCCAGGGATTCGCTTGTTTGGTTTTTCGACGCCTACGTACTAGGTACATCTGATTTACATGTTGTAACTATCTGTTCCCGCTAAACAAACCAGTCATTGAGGAGACGTGGAACTTGAAATTCCATTGAGTGTTCAGTAAACGGTAAGATGGGTTGGTTGAATTTTGTCGACTCGTAGGACATCGACGTGGCGTGGCGTTGCAATTTCGGGCGTTAACGAACTCAGGAGATCGCATGAAATTTGAATGCCGAATAGAAACCGCCTGCGGAATCAGTACATAATGACGGAAATAAAGGAATCCTCAAACGCAATCAGAAGAGGGCAGAGCTATGACACCTGATTGAATAGAAAGGTGGTACAACGAGCAACATTGCAACAGATGAAACCGTTATTCCAACCCATTCATGCATCACACCCGTACCTTGTCAGGGGGGGGGGAAATTTCGCCACAACCGTTGGACGCTGTCACCACTTCATTTACGTCTCGGTATCGTTTGCTTGTAGAAATGCGACATGATCCCTTCTGTATGCGTGATGGTCAAGTTAAATATCGGGTGAGTAGCGTTCTGTAGGACGCATTTTGTTTTTGAGGCACCCAGATGCAGACGACAAGGAGGCCTGACGTACCACCCGATTTGCTGCACTTCCGAGAACGTGCGACGAGCCTTCCTCTTCAACCCAGGAAAGAGCCTCAGCGAATGAAGATTTGCGAAGTCGTTGATTCGATGAATCTCATGAACGTTCAGCGTTCATATAGACAACGAAAGAGATGACTTTCTCACCCGAGGTATCCTGCCATGCAGCGCCGACTTGCGCTCGCCTCGCTGGTAGAGGATGGACGGTATGTTGAGCAGCAGAGAGCCCAGCGAGACAATACAACGTATGGTAAGCATCCGGGCTCCTGCGTTCCGCATCAGCTCGATCGATCACCTATCGAAGATCACCGAACGTACTTTGGCGGTTTGTCGCGAAGACCGGCGGCTGGGTGCTGTGCAGCGCACAAGACATACCTCTGCAGTGCAGGCTTGTTCCATAACGAGTCTGAGAGCGAGAGATCAAATGAGCATCCACGATCCACCGCTGACGCTGGGCTCACCATCCATGTCGTCCCACTCCACATCTTCTTGCGCAGCAGGATCGTGCACGTCATCATGTCCATGCACACCACCGATCCCCTGGGATGCCAAGAGAGCGAAACAGCCCCCAACCCACCACGAATAACATCCATCTACGAGTTTATTCGTCCGTCCTCTGAACCCTCCCAACTCAATCTCCGATCCTTGCATCAGTACGAGCCACCTCAACAACCTCTTATAATCGATCGCCGGTTTCTGAGTCTGGGTCTGATTCTGATTCGGTCGCGCGGGGTTCTTGTCTTGCGGCTCAAGGTCGAGGTAGGGTTGTAACATGATCCAGGAAGCGAGTGCGCAAAAGGTATAGCCTCCGTGGGCTTCACCGAGCGGAGGTCGGATATCGTCGAGGAGGTGAGGCAGGGATGAATCGTCCGATGACGTGTAATAAGGTTGAGAAGCGGAAGAGAAACCGCCTTCGTAGGTTTGACACGAAGCTATAAACGCCGGAATTCCTTCCAGGAGTTCAGGTGTCAAGAGGTCTAGCAGATATGCCACGACGAGGAGACAGTAGGTTCCCCTGAGATGGACGTGGATGGATGTGAGATGGGCGAGTGGAACATGGATGTGAGTGGGGGGTAAGGCTTACCGAACGTCTACTTCGGCGTGATGGGCGACGAGAAAGGAACCGTCTGGTTGTTTGAGAGACATGAAGAACTGGTATAGTTTCTCCCTTGAGTTCCGGTAAGCGGACAGAGAGGAGAGCACGTCAAACAAATCGAACCCACCTGTCGATCTGATCCCAACCTCCTCCAGGCCCTGGTCTTCCAACGATAGCGAGCGAACAAACGGAAGCATACGTCGGCAACAGATGAGCAGCTTGTCCAGGTCCACCTCCAAACCCACCCTCTGGATGCTGCCATGCCATTATCTTATTGATAGCCCTACAAACGGCTCAGAACTCAGTCAGTGAACGCGATCGACTCTGTCTCACTGACTTTTGTTTAGTATCAGGATCTATCCCAACGCCTAACACGCTGAAACCCTGCAACGTCCAATACAACAACCACGGTTGACTAGCATCTTGGGATGTATATCGCGATGGAAAACCTTGGACGAGGTTTCGGTTTAGGAATTGGAGATGCTGGGAGCGTTGGAGTGCCGGCGGTAATTCTGGGTCCAAGGGTAGGTGTTTGACGAGGATGGACTCTGTCTCCGCTTGGACTTGGGAGGTTTCTGTGATGAACAGATCATTTGCAGAACCTCGATGCTGCGCCATCATTGACGAGGTCGAGAGACAACAGAGAGATCAAGCTGACCATAGTTGGCATATCCGGAACAATATCCTAAGACCGGAAAGTCAAGGATCTGTCGTACAACTTGAACTTGGTTTAGATTTGCCCGAAATGCTACACACAAAGAAGTATCTACGTCTCTTGGGTATTTCGCATCCCCAAATTCTACAAGACTCTCTCGATGAGACCCAGACCTTCCTTCTCTAAGATTTCCCGGATAGGTTCGCAAATCTCCTTCGAGTACGGCGCATGAACACCTGGCGTGTTGAGCACGCCGTCCAACACGAGCTGAGTAGCAATACCACATGGGACACCGACAGTAAGCGCCATGGCAGAGTGGCCCGTAGGGCTTCCGTATTGCTCCAATGTCGAAGTCAAGGTTTGCTGTTCATCAAACTCGTCAGTCTCTCTGTGCTGATGGACGAATATCCGACTTGGACAGCTCTGTTTACTGACCTCAGTTCCGTCAGCCCATTCAACGACAAACTTGTGCTGGAGCATGACGAGATCCCGCTCGCCCTGCTCGTACTTCATCAATCCCTCGAGTTGGGCACAGAGCGTATCCAGCAAGTTCTTTCCTCTTGGAAAGACCTTCTGGTCCGAGAACAACCCAATCCATCGGAACCCAGAGATGATACGAGTACCTTCACTTTCGTTCGGGAACTTGCAAACGGCTTTGATGTGAGATACCAACGAACTTCCGGTCGATGAACGGTCAGCTAACTCATTCAACGTAGCCGACCTCATACTCACCTCTCGGACGCGTCGTTGGCACCGATAGCCTTCTGAGTTACCTCTGCCCAAGTGAGGTCGCCAGTCAACCATTCCTTCTCAGTGGCATCGAGGAAGCCCAGATCAACCAGTGCCTTGATGAACTCGGGGAATCCTTGGTAACGCAAAGTTCCACGAACGATAGTATCCGCCTCGGGGATGTTGTAGAACTCCCGGAATGGGACCGAGTTGCGGTTGGGGTAGGCCACGAAAGCGAAGGCGGGGGAGATGAAGTAAGGTTTGGCATATTGCATGAGGTCGCTTCCATGGATGTCGAGCTGTTTACCCTCTGACAGGTACGAGGCCGAGTTCAACAAGGCGAGGAGGACCCCTCGCGAGGACCAAGAGAACTTGTAGCCCAAGGGGTTGCCCGAGCATTCAGGGGCGGGGAGACCACCACAGTAAGAAAGGAACTGCTTGATCTATCCCGATCGTTGACTATCAGTTTCATTACAATTCTCAATAGCAAAAATATCCTCACCTTTCCACCCTTCTCGTGCACCTCCGAAATGGTCTTGACGGCATAGAGGTGATCGATACCGGGGTCGAGACCAATCTCGTTCATAACCACGATGCCGGCAGCCTTGGCTTCTTCATCAAGCTCTCTCATAGCAGGGGAGACGTAACTTGTGGTGACGACGTGGGTTTTTGCCTTGATCGCGGATTTGATGACAGCGGCGTGGTATGTGTACGGGATCAACGAGATAACGAGATCGTGTGCGGCCACTTGGGCGTCGAGGTCAGCTGGGGAGTTGACATCGAGGGAGATGGCAGTGGAATTGGGAAGACCCTCAGACAATGCTTTAGCGCTCGCGAGCGTTCGGCATGCTGTGTGACACAGTCAATCATCTGTTCTCATGGTGTCAAGGAATGAAATACTCGCCGATCGTCAGCTGGTTGGATGGATCGCGGACGATGTACTCTGCACATGGGCGAGCAACAAAACCAGAGCCAAGAAGCAGAACCTTGCGAGTCCTCTTGCCCTCCGCATTGGCTTTAGCAGCAAGAGCCTCCCTGCCGAAAACTGGTAGAATGTTTTTGCCCTCCTCCAGGATCGCACGAGCAAATTCAGGGAGAACGAATGCAGAACGGTGCACGTTTTCGTTGTAGTAACGGGTATCTTTGACCTTGCGAATTGGTTCGCTAAGACTTCTCCCTGCATCCTTTGAGCACACCAGGAATCCGATTTGTCCGGATGGGTATGTTGGAATGGTGGTGAACGCGTATTGTGAAACGGGGAAGATCTCGCGAGCCATTCCTCGTAGCCGAGCAATAAGAGGGAGGTGAAGCCAAAGTGATTCCGCCTGAGTAGAAATATGACCGCCTGGGGCCAAGGCATCGTGGAGAAGTTGGAAGTATGGCTTTTTGAAAAGTGATTCTGCGGGGCCAACAGGGTCAGAAGAGTCAGTGATAATGACATCATAGGTCGATTTGTTGTCCTCAAGGAATTTGAAACCGTCTCCGATGACAACCTTGACTCGGGAGGAACCAAGGAGTGAGGACATATGGGGGAGATAGATCTTGGAGACCCGAATGACTGCCTAATGTCGGATAATAAGTCAGATAGGAAGGGACAGTAAAAGTATTCTCACCTCGTCAATATCGCAAAGGACAACCTCCTCGACAGCCTCATGCTTCAGCACCTCCCGGACCACTCCACCATCACCACCCCCGATGACGAGCACTTTTTTGGGGTTAGGGTGGCTCGCGAGAGGGATATGTGCGATCATCTCCTGGTACCTGAATCCATCATGCTCGTGGGTGCTTATATGTAACGGTGACCACAAAAGACATACGAGAACTCATCGCGCTCCGTGCACTGGACGACACCGTCAAGAACCAAGACGTTACCATATGTTTCAGACTCGAATACGAGGACGTCTTGGTAAAGTGACACTTCTACGTGAAGGATTTTGTTGACCTTCAAGGTCATGGCTTGGCCGGGCCACTGGGAAGAGACCTCCCGAAACCAACCATCTATGATTGATCAGTCTCTTGATTAGTTGGAATCTAGTTTTCTAACGGTTGTACCTTGAATGGAGGGATGAGATAGAGGAGCCATGTCGTGTGTCGTTCAAAGTGAATGGACGAGGGAGGACGATGACTTGGTTTGAAATGACTCGAGTAATCTTATCGCTCATCTCGAATCTAATCGTTATTTATGCTCACCCTCAGATCTACTTAGATCGACACCAGCAGTTACTCTTCGTTTTCTTATGCTCTTTACAATCTCGTGCCATGGAATCAAGGCGATTGTTCACCAGAGTGCCCGAGGATGCAAAGATATAGATGTTCATTCGGTGGTACAAGGCTATCACAAGAAGTTGAACTCCGGTATGCGGACCGAATCGGAGCAGTAGAACGGCGTCAGTTTCAAGTCATCCGCCTGTTTCCAGGAATCCAGGATGCAGACAACCAAGGATGATCGATGAGAGTTGCTCGTAAATCAGTCTTGCTGTATGTCATCACGCTCAGTGTAAAAATGTAAACACAGCCAGTGCACCGTGAATGTTTTCTTTAGTCTCCAGTAGCCGACCTTATAAACAATACAGTGACGGTCGATATTGCTTTATAAGGGTTTTCTTCAGTGTCGTTCGTGTCTTTTACTCTGATTCATTCTACAAGTTCTATAGGCAGGCACATGAATATGGCGGCCCAGGAACAATCGCTGGCGGGGCGTATCATCAAACCAACGTTCACCATAGCACCCCGCTTGCACCGGGAGCATTCATACGTAGTGGCTTCCTGGTGAACGAATCGTCACTGGCTTGTCCGACGACACCGCGCGAAGTGATTTGACGAAGGGACCACAAGAGTTACAGTATATCGGACATCGTGGCGCATTCCAACTCGGCGTGCCGCCCGATTATTTACTTTCGGCTGGCTAGTCCGAGTCCGCGGCGTCTCATGAGTAGGATGCGAGTCGCTTCGCTCTCTCAGATGATCAACTCACACTTGTGATTAATGCGGCCTCATGTCTATCGGCGAAGGTGAAAGAATTCGAAACCGGAAGTACGTCGTCGAAAGTTTGGTCTTGTGATTTTTCAGAATGATTTCAAGGTTCGGCAGGTTTATGCGATTGACTAAATCGGGACGCACAATGAGCGGACTAGAAAACAAACGATTTCAGCGAATGCGTCGTGGTCGCCAATCGCCATCGTGTCCGCCTTCGATCAGTTGTGCATAAGTTTTGGTGCTCAGGCCCCTTTGTATTGTCACATCAGACAGCCGTTCTGGAAACGTTTTTTTATTCACATACCCCCTGGAATACGGAGCCCTCCTCGACAAAGGGCACCCGTTCGATTTAATGCGCTGAGCTCTTCTCTTCTCTCACCCCCTCACTTCCACCACGAAATGCATCAGAAGAGGAGCCTCGACGACACCTGCGACATTTTCTTGTCGCGCAGCCGCATGAATTCTTCTTCTCTTCTTCAGCGGTCTGCAAGCGAGTTCCCTCGATATTCGTCAACTTTATCCCAGGACAGCATAAAGGAATCTCCTTGTTTTTTCCCGCCGAGGTCGCTCGGTTGCTCTTGGGGCATCGACACAAGGACGTCGTCTGCCTCCATGAGACCGCTTCCTTTGCCTGGCTCCTCAGGCATAATGCCCCCAAAATCTACGCGTTCGGCCAACGGTCGTCAGCATATCCCTCGTCCTCGCAACCCTTTCATCCTCTTTCGTTGCGACTTTGTTCATCAACGAAAGATGCAGCCGAGGACAGAGGTTGATGACACGAACATATCTCGTATCGCCGGGGAAATCTGGCGCGATATGACCGCAGAGGAGAAGCGACCCTGGGTCGAGCTCGCTGCTTTGGAAAAAGAACGCCACGCCCTCCTTTTTCCAGACTACAAATACGCGCCGGTCCAGGGTGGCTCAAAGGGCAAGAAAGGCAAGAACGAGAACCTGATTCTGGACGAGCGCACAGCACGCCAGCTCTCTCAGATGGTCGCTGCTCTTTCTGCAGAGTACGCCACTCATGGCACGTCGTCTGGAAATGCGGAAGTCAGGTCTACGCTAAGAGGCCGTCGCCAGCCCGAACGCTCGCGTCCGTACCCTAAACCTCTCCCTCGGAGACGCTCGTCATCTTGCCCTCCTGTCGGTGCAGTACCTGTTCTAGCTAATCCACTGTTGGAAGGATGGATGCCCTCTCTTGTTTCTCAAGATGACATGAGACGCCGCCCAAGTCGGACGGTCATGTATCAGTCCGTGACGTCACAGCCTATCACCGAGCCATTTTTCCCAATGCCAGTTGGCCATTGCCTCCCGTTCGTTTTCCAAGAGAACAACTGGCTCGGTTCACCTCAACTAAATCCATGGATGCCCGACTTGAATGTCACATATCTCACCTCCGATGCGGTCTTGCACCCTGAGCCAAGGGAACCATTGAGCTCCTATTTTTCTGCGAATAAACCTGTACGTCTGCCTTTCCGATTCTGAATATTTTACCGTGGCTCACATATACGACAGATTTTTTCACCTAGCGTGCGCGACCCAGGGTTCACCGAAGGCGAGTTGCTGCGCATGCAAAGTCTCAACCTCGGGTCGACCTTCACGGATCCTTTTTCCTCCTCGCCCACTGATGTCGATTCTGGAGCTATTGAACTCAGTTATCCGTATCCTACGCCTATCTCTCCCCTTGACTGTTCCGACTACCTCAGTGGTTCATCCTCCTCTGGAAGCTTCTCTGCCAACTAAGGAAAGAACAGTCACGTTATATATTACGATCAGGTGAGACAGGTCGTCAGGCTGCTTCCAGCATAACACCGCTCACTATTCCTGCCAGCCCAGCGACTTATCTAGAGCGTCTGAGTTCCAGTTCACTATATTCTTCCTTTCGTACTCTCAGAGGCACGGGTTGTCCCTGGTACCTTTCAGCACCGCCCACTCTTTTTTAACGACAATTGTTCTCCCCCATGATGTTTCGACTTTGTACTGCAGTGAATGACTGACACGACTGTACCGCTTCTAGAATCATTTGTTCATGGACCTCCACATCACCATCCAATAGTATGTTGTCCCTACCAGACTCTCAATAGTTTTCGATGGTTACTATTTAACTCCTGTAATATGTATACACACTTGTATTATCGAGATCTTGATAATACGACCAGTGTTACATACGGACTTCAAAGTGATGTCTTCGTGATTCCTTTTGCGACCCATTTCTTTGACGTTGAAATTTTGAAACTTTACATAACTTGTTCGTAACCACACGCAGCTGAGACTAGCAAACTTGACTGTGAACATGGTTGATATCTGACAAACAGTTCGACATTTTTCCTTGACTTCCTTATGCTCTCCCCGAGTTTCGCCCAGCTTGGATCCATATCTCGGGTCCGGGTCTCCGCTCCGAGTCGTTTCCTTCCGAGTCATCTGCCCGACCTCACGGTCCTCCACCTCCTCCACATTCGCCATTGCTCTCACACCTCCGAAACAACTCTCAACCGCTCCAGCTCGAAGATGCCAAGCAAAAACAAAAGGCCAAGCGTCCCTGACGAAAAACACCTCATATTACCTGCCCACCGCGAAGCCGGCATCCCGATCATAGACACCCACACGCATCTCCTGTCTACCTTTTCCTCTTACAAGCGTAAATACCCCAATGGAAGATATAATACGGTATGGGATTTCGTGCGGGGGATGTATAATGGCCGGAACGTCAAGGCGATCGTGGATGTGTGGTGTGAGGCGCCGGTGCGGCGGGCTTGGGAGGAGTTGGCTGATTCCGCGTTGACGCCGGAGGATAGGGCGGAAAAGTGGGGAGGGATCGAATATTGGTTCGTGATGGGTAAGTTGCGGTAGTCTTGGTTCTGGATGTGAGTTGATGACCGGCCGGGCGATAGGTGTTCACCCGTAAGTGGGTTCCTTGAATATTTCATCGAGGTAAAACTCATTGGTCTTCAGCCATGACGCAAAACTCTACGACGACAAAGTCGAACAATCGATGTAAGTTCTCTCCTCATCATACTTGGGCCGTCTCATGGATCGTCTCCGACAGTGTCGCCGCCATGTCTCACCCTCGTTGCGTGGGATGGGGAGAGATTGGACTTGACTACCACTACGACAATTCTCCTCGTGAAGTACAACAACGGATCTTCGAAAGACAACTACGGCTGGCCGTCCAGGGAGGAAAGCCTCTCACCATTCATACCAGAGAAGCAGAGGAGGATACCGAGCGGATAATGAAGAAAGAAGTTCCTGTCGATCACAAGGTATGTCTCTCTGTCAATTGTCCTCTGGGTAATCCTCTTCCTCACGTTCGCCCAATGTAGATTCACATCCATTGCTTCACTGACTCGCCCGAGTTTGCACAACGAATGCTAGACCACTTCCCTAACCTTCATATAGGTATCACGGGCGTCATATCGTACTCGACGAACCAGAATACTTCCGCTCTCGTACGGCAAATGGCTGCTAGCCCTGGCGGCCCACGAATTCTTCTGGAGACAGATGCTCCATTCATGGTTCCTTCGAATATTTACGGTTCGTTGCCAGAATTGAGGGGGAAATTGCCGATCTGTCATACCGCGATGATACCATGGGTAGCCGATTTCACGGCGGGCGCCATCGGTGATGGCTGGGGATCAGCGAATGTCATGAATCAGGCAAACAAGAATGCTCAGGTTGTGTATGGAATATGATAACGCCTGATAAATCCCAAGCTGTTCCTCATAACCGACTGGAAATTCGCATTTTCATGACAGATCCGCAACGTTCCACGTAAGCCAAATGGCAGTGAAAAGGATTCACCCCACATAATCCAGGATGATAAACAGAATCGCATTTACTGTAAGGAATAAGGTAATAATTTACACCGAACCTTGTAGACAAATATGTGCGAGTAAGTACTAGTATACAGATGTTACTCAGACCCTATGGATATATCCAAATCCCAAAAAGAAAAGGCTGTGGGGCGCGGGGATGATTTTTACGCGAACCGAACGTCGCGAAAGTAGACTTTCTGATCTTCTGAAAGCGACGACGCAATGTCGTTGAGCCTGAAAGCCCGCTCTTCCTTCTCAATGAACGCCTCGCGAGCTTCCAAGCTGACGGCACCGAAAATGATGTCCATCTCTTCCAAACTGCGTCCCTTGGTCTCGGGTATGATGCTGTTGGGGTTTCATTAGCATTCAATGGTGATCCCCAACGATCTCACTCACAGTGAGAAGCCAGCCATTCCGGCGATGTTGATTGTCCCGAACATCATGAAGAGCTTGTAACCCAAGTTGGCCTCGATGGTTGGTGTGGCCTTGGATACAACGAAGTCTAGATGAGAGGATGATTAACGTCAGAACACCAGAGGAACAGCTCGGCACGTACTCCATAACCATTGTGATCCGGTGCCCAAAGCGAGACCATAGTGACGGGTTCGCGTGGGGAAAATGTCAGAAGCGTAAACCCATGGGATTGGTCCCCATCCCATAGAGTAAAAGCAGACATAAATGTACAACATAGCAGCCATGGCCTTCGAAGCCGGTGGTGGAGGTGGGGCAGCGTTGCCAGGTCGAGGAACGACTGGAGGATAAGTCTTGAGAATGGCGCCGATGATGAAGAACATGATGCCCATTCCCATCCCGGAGACGAACAACGAAACCTTGCGACCGAGACTGTCCACCATGAAGAAAACGAAGACGGCAGTCGACACCACTTTGACGATACCATAGATACCCGATGCAAGTAGGGAGTTCGTGGTACCGCTGTATCCGATCTACACCCCCGAAGCAATTGAGAAACGACTAGAGAGTAAATTGACAAAAAAACTCCCACCGAGCTGAAAATCTGAGGTGCGTAATATCCGACGGAATTCTGTCCACTCCATTGTTGAAGGAGGAAGATGACGAATGCGATGACGAATCGGATGAAGTTCCCCTTTCCAAAGAATGCTTCCTTAAATCCGAGACCCTTGCGTGCTCGTTGTTCCTCGTTGATTGCAGCTTCTATTTCTGCCATCTCGTATCGGATAGCGAGGGAATCCTCTGACTCCTTCCGGAAGTAGGCGAGATTCACAAATGCTTCTCCAACACGACCTCTGGAAGCCAGCCAGCGTGGCGATTCCTGACGACACTTAGCGTGCGGTGCAAAACGGACTAAAGCAAATGGCCTACCTTTACTGTTAGCAATCCAAGACACATCAGTCCAGCAGGAACAAGCTGGAAACCGAAGGGAACTCTCCAGACACTGGGACTCTTGGCCATATGCAGGCCAACACCAACTGGATGGAGAAGTGAGAGAAAGCGAAGCACTATGAGGATGAACTTACAGTTGATGAAGTAGGAGATCAAAACCCCGATTGCCACCATGAGTTGGAACAGACCGGTGATGCGTCCACGAACCTCTTTTGGAGAGCATTCAGATACGTAAGCTGGCGCGACTGCAGATATCCCGCCAATGCCAAAACCAGAGATGACACGTCCACCATAGATGTAGTCGAGGCCGTTGCTACCGCCGGCGACCGTGGTCAGGACCTGCGAGATTGTTTAAAGATCCGGTCACCAGACGCGCGACAGCACGACTTACAGCACCAACACAGAAAATGAGACTGAACCCAAGCAGCGTCCATTTCCGTCCAAACCGAGCTGCAGAATTTTCTCAAGTTAGCACAGACATCGCATTCTTGTCAAGCCGTCTACCTGAGATGGGGGCACTTCCTAGAGAGCCGAAGAAAGCTCCAGCTTGGAGAACAGAGACTACGTTTGAGGATATTATAACGTCCTGGGCCTTATTGATTTTGCCATCGCTGTCTATGATCCCGAAGTGCTTCTCGAAGTAAGGCTGGGAGACAACGCCTCCAGCTATACCGCTTGTAGAGAGTGAGCGTGGTCACACCCTGCGTATGTTGCAGAGAGACGTACATGTCGTAACCAAATAACACAATGCCCCAGTAGGCGACAAACGCTAGCCCTGCGCGACCGATCAGTGGGGTACGAGGGGGAGTCTTTGCTTACTCACAATATACTCTGATGTTCTTAAAGTACATGGTGGCAAACGCTCTGTAGTGGACAAGCCCCATGTCACGGAGAGTGGTGGGAAGGAAAATCGTTTATGCCAACTTATGAGTGCGCAAGTCGGTTGAGGACGTTTTGCGTGCCTGTGAGGCAAGGCGGGCCGAGGGACCAAAAGGCACCGTTGATTTTAACTTATGTGGGGTATTCGGGGGTTAAAATGACGACCTCGGTCGGGCAGCATCGTCACGTACTTAATGTTTTGACGAGTCTTTTGGCACGATTTGTGAGCTCTGATTGGTTGGCTCTTCACAAATAAGGGAATTACCTGATAAAAGAATCGAACATTTCCAAATTTCTCGACAGGCAGATCACGCTGAAACCGGCTGCCAATCCCTTCGGGGTAGACGTGAGCTGGTGAAACCTAGTTCAGGGAATACCGCACCTCCCAAAACTTCAGCCCGCTTGCGGCTAAATGGCCCTTCAAGGGCGCTGTTCACTTGGAATTCCGCAGGTGGTGGCCCCCTTACCAATGATAATCGGGCGTCGAGAGCATACTGTGACAGCGTACGCGCGAACTACTCTGACCCTGGGAAAACATGTCAGAAATTTCAAAAACAGCATGCCAAGCTCATAACCCCCAAAGCTTATCCAGAGAGATACTTATTACAGAGTTGACGGTATGTACGTACCCATATGATTAGAACCTCAGCAATAAGGCTCCGTCAAACTTGTAAAAGCAGTCAATTTTTACTCGGCCCCGGGTTTCGGAGGTACCGAATAAAGTTGATAGTGGTACTAGCCTGTGACTGTCTCCATCGCGGCTCTTAGGTCCGTCAACGTCTGCCAAGGGAGATCAATCGATCACCTCCGGATCAAAAGAACAACGTGCCCAGTCATGTTCAGCTTGCGTCAATACAATCGTCTCCCAAGGCTCCGCCGCCTCGGTGACATGCTCAGAAGCTGGGCCACCTGCCAAATTTTGCAGTGATCTCCTTCGAATGTTTTAGCCAAATCCTTCAAGGTCAATCGAAAAGGGTGCGAGGTATTGGTGATAAACCTCACCATTCGGGTGTTGGTTGTTGCCAATGCGTGCACCCTTGACTTTATAGGACCATTGGCAATTTGGCACTTGAGCACACACTCCTTGTTTGAAGGTTGGCCATCTGAGACATCATATCCGTGCCCTTGTGGAGGAGGAGGGTTGCTCAGAGAGGGTAGCTGATTCATCGAAGTGCATTATTGCGCTTGCCACCATTCTTGCTGGATGCCATGGGGGTAAACTTGGTAAGAGTTTGCCATCCATCCAGGTACTTTGGCATTTCTTCTCGGGGCCTGAGCTTCAGCCCCGCGGGGTACTCTGGGGTCGAACTTGACATGGGTAAATTATTATGGCGCGCGAGCCCCCGGCGAGGTGATGAGAAGATTTACACCTGTACGGACCGGGCGGTCCACCGTTCCGTCGTTTCCGTGGTGTTCCGGGCGGTTCCTGATTGGTTCCTGAGCACTTGTCTTTTGGATCGATTAGACGCTGGCAGATCAAACTTTCGTGATGGAGCAGTATACGTGGCACAAAATGGAATCAACTCAACTGACCTTGAAGCTCGATTGAAGGATCCGGTGTGTCCTGGTTCACAAATTTGTCTCTACTCCATCACTCAATCCGTGTCTAAACAAGCTCGAACCTACTCACCCTAATTCCGTTCAGGTTTCAGCCAAGTTTGTATCAGTCGACGCCCATCGAAGTCCTGTAAATATACGCGCTGGAACAAGAGTTCTTCCAGGTTCTTCCCCTGTTCTCGTTCACATGTGTTGCTTGCTGTCAACTTGGATACTGTTTCCGCTCGGTGTCGCGCTCCTAGGATGGAAGCTGTCGTTCTTGAAACCAATACTTACCCCCGTCGGAATGAGGACTCTCAGGCATCGTACGGACCCTTTCCCTCCACGGTCAACCACGAGCTTTTACCGGGCCGCCAGATGCTTCGAAGGAAAGAGTACGGCAATATAAAAGGGGAACCGCGTTCGTTTGTGACTGCCAACGAACAGCTCAACCCGCGAACCGTTCAAGATGTTCTCTGCACTTCTATTTGCTTCTCTCTATACCCTCGTCAAGGCGGCGCCCGCTTCCACAGACTGTGTGGGCACGATCTCTTCACTGAGTGACGTGAGCACTGCGGTCCAGTGCACGACGGTCAACATCAATTCTTTCACGGTCCCAGCCGGTCAGATGTTCAGCTTGAACTTGCTGGACGGTACAACGGTCAACGTTAGTGAGTAGCCGTATGCTGAACCTCCCGTATGTGACCTTGCTGATGACCGTCAGTGGGTGAGGTTCAGTTCGGGAACCTTAGCTGGGCTGGTCCGCTTTTCCTTGTCAAGTACGTCACACATGTTGACTTCATTGATATCGTGCCGCTTCACTAATATTGGATGTTTAATAGAGGAAATGACATTACATGTATGACGTTTTCGACTGAGATTCTTGGACAATTATAATAGCTATGTTCCCAGTCAACGGAAACGGTCAAATATGGGACGGCGGAGGACCTTTCTACTGGGTACGTGCAATCCGAGGTGATTGTGCGCGAAATCACTCATCGACCACATGCAGGATGGACTTGGCTCCAATGGGGGCATTATAAAGCCCCGTCCTATGATGAAGTGAGTGCGCTCACTTGAAACATGACATTCGTGCAGTTCACTAAACGACGAGAATGATAGGATTGAGATTTCGGGCACACTTTCTGTCTGTTGACGTTCTCTTTCATGCAGACAATCCAAGCTCACGCCATCACAGGACGTCCATGTCGTCAACGCGCCTGTACAAGGATTTTCCGTGTCTAACCCTGGTCCATTGACCATTAGCGGTGTTGTTGTTGATAACAGTGAGTTCGGCTTGTACTTCGTTTTTGATATTCCTCATCCACATTCACTTTAGGCCAAGGAAACTACCCAAATGCCAACAGTAACGGACTTCCTGCAGGTAGCACAATTCCCATTCACTCGAGACTATCGAATGTTGATGTGAATCACAGGACACAACACTGACGGCTTCGACGTCAGTGGAAGCAACCTTATTATCCAACAAAGGCAAATAGTTGCTTGTATCTCACTAGCACGTTTGACTGACGCGAAGGATACACAGCACTGTGACCAACCAAGATGATTGCCTGGCCATCAACAAAGGCAGGAACATCACGTTCCAGGATAACTTCTGCGATGGTGGTCACGGCATCTCCATTGTACGTGGAAGTACTTATCCCAGAAGACCTATTCTCATCGCCTCGCGCTATAGGGTTCGATTACATCCAACGTTGTGGTCAATGGTGTCGTCGTTCAGCGTAACGCAGTCGTGAACAGGTACTCGGAATGATAAATTGAAGTTTCTACACACTCAATGAATTCTTCACAGCCAACAGGCATTCCGTATCAAGACCGATGCAATCGCGGTCAACAGCACAGTCTCCAATGTCACCTATTCCGTACGTCCATTCTCATCTGCTGTAGGGATGATGTCCGCTGAGAATTCATGAGCAGGACAACCTTGCGACAAATTGCACTTCATATGGTGTCTTGATCACTCAGAGTTACCCCGCTTCCCTTGGAACTCCAGGAAACGGCGTCATTATCTCTGTGAGTGAGCCTGCTAGAAAACAAGGCAACGATCGCCTGAATTTTTTCGTAGGATGTCAACTTCTACCCAGGCGGCACCATGCTGACTGCAGCAAGCAAAGCCTACATGGTTGCCGTGAACTGTGGCGAAGGTTCTTGTGAGGGTGCGTCCATACTGAACAAGTCACCTGAAAAATGATAGAAACTGACGTGGTTTACGCAGGTACCTGGAACTGGTCGGGCTTGAACACGAGTGGTGGTAAAGTAGGACCGATGAACAACATCACTGTGATTACTGGCTACACGCAGTAGTTGTACACAAGACATGGTTTCCCAAAAAATTCTGTACGCCTGCCACCCGCAGAGGAGTCGATCATGTTTAATCAATGTTGTATTATCTTGGGTCTCAAATTGTACATGCATGTTGAGGATCGGCTTTGTGATCCGCATACATGCCTCCCCAAACCTGACTCAATACCCTTTACCTCCCTCCTCATTCTTTCCAGCTTGTTTTATGGATCTCTACGACGATGAAGCGTGTTTCTACTGTTCAGTTCCGGTCGCTTACTGCAACTGCCAATTGTACGGTGTGCCTTCCCCGGTCCTGCCACCCCCCTTGGATGAACACGAGAAACCTGTCGACCTGGATGAAATAACCCATTGTATGCTATTTGGAAACCGTTTCCTGGGCGCTCCCTTCGAACACAAGGACCTCGAAATTGATGACCCCCTGGTTTGGCTGGGCTCCGGAACGTTTTCCCCTGGTGTAGCAACCGGCACCGATGCGAAGAACAGCAACTCGGACCACAACACGACCACGACGTGGAAGTTTCCCGACATATCCTTCTCCCCTCCTCCTGATTCTTCATCTTCGCCTATCGGATATGGTATCGGTCCCCTGTCACCCGATCTGGATTCCTCGCCGCCGCCGACGGATCCTGTTCTGCCAGCGCCACACATCGAGTCGGATGTGACTGTGGGTCCACTTTTCGACTTGCTGTATCGTGACCATCATCCTCGTGTCGATGGGTTTGCGATTGAAAATGAAATCAGCGTTTCCATCCCCATTCCTGCTACGACCATGACTACGGAAAATCGCCCTCCCACTCCCCATCCGTCTTCCGAGTTCCTGGCCGAGATGATCTGGTTCGGTGATGTGGACAGATCTTTACAGCACCTTCCAGAGTTGTCGAAGACTCACGGTGATCCCTTGGAACGACTCCGAGGCGATTCCTGTTCAGGATCTACCGACAACTTGGAGCGCCACCCCACGATCGATCAAGGTGTGGTGGTCAAATGCGCTGACAGTTATACACAGGATGTATGCGTAGATTCCAATCAAGAAATTGGCGATCACGAGTCCGTCACGAAATGCGAAAAGATCGTTTGCCACGGCTGTATCACTCCCGTATCTTCTCGGCATGACTCTTCGTTCAGTTCCAACTCCACAAAGTCTACAGAACCCACTTCACCACCCTGCTCTACCAATCACCAAGGCTCTCAATGCGCCACTGCGGATCTGTTGGACGGAAACGATGATTCACTATCCGAGACGCCCTCTTGCAGGGTCTCGAACAAGTCGTCTTCTAATCTCACGCAAGCTACCCTCGACAAATATATGCCAGTGAAACGCCGCCGCCTAACGATCGAATGCTCTCCGCTATCCAAGAAGGTAAAGCTCGACCGAATGGTGCCTCGCAAGCCATGCAACTCGAGTTTCAAGTCGAACTACTCGGCGAAAGAGCCTGCAAGCCTCAGACGAGCACGATCCTTGCGATCAGAGGTGTCCGTATGCTCCAACACGTCGAAGGTATGACGGCGATCACATGCTGGTTCGATGTCGTTCACAGGCGCACATATATGTGTCTTCCTCTCCCTATCAACTAGAATTCGTTTTTTTTCTCATCTTCCCAACGAACACCGATTCCTCAAGTTCGTCTCGAAAAGAAATCCTCTGCTAGTGGTTTTCCACCGACAGCACCAAGTACGCCTCTCCCAGACTCTGCCGACTATGAACGGTCGAAAGCGGACCCGTTGGCTCGAACGATCGCAGTCTACAAACACTCCACCCAAACAAATCTCAATACGAAGATACCCCCTGTCCCTATCATAGCGCCGCCACCTTGTCCGACGCCCAGCATCGTCCATTGCAAGGAAGACCAAGCCATAGATCGCCTCAAGTATCTTCTACTTAGGGAACGCGCCGAGCGCGAAAGAGACGGGTTGAGTGTCCACGATGCGGAACGCGCTGGGACGTTGAAACCCGAGACCTCCCTTTCTCGACGTCATAGTGCCAGTACTTCGGATTCGAGTGACGGCGCTAGCCAGTGGGAAGAGGAGAGTACTCGCTCCGCGACGGAGTCCTCAGCGAGCAGGGATACAACATCTCTGGCTGCGAACGCGCTCTTGATACAAAACCGACGCATCGCCCGCAAAACGTGGTCTGACTCGCTCGGCATTCCCGCTGAGTTTCGGAAGGGTATGATATACTGGATGCTTAGAGTAAGGGTCTTACAGTTCTATCAGTATTCGATAGACTCTGAAGTCTCCCTAGATCCTTCCGAGATCGCCCAGGGCTGTGCAGCTTTATGATCAATTCAAGAACTCGCCACACACGCGATTTCATGCCGTACATATGTTTTATCGCTATTTTCTCCGGCCTCAGAAAGCAGAATTCTGGAAACTCGCTGACGAACGGTGCCAAACGGTTTATGTGCGCGGTGATTTGGAGGAAGATGGCTGGGATCTGGCGTGGGCGAGTCTTGCGTTGAGTCACAAGGTAAGCTTGGATTCGATCATGGATATGTGGTCTCAACGATTGTCATTCCTAGCTCCATCGGGACGTCCTTCCCCCCCTCGAGCCGGTGTATACCTGCGAGTTTCTCGATATAAAACCATTGTCATGGATGCGCTCTACTGCCGTCGAGGTGAGTCATGTAACGGTTTCAAGTTGGCAAGTAGTAGCTAACGATGCACATGACATGAACCCAGCGTGCACAGCGTGACATCTTCCAAACGTTGGATTTCACTCTGGGAAGTTGCACGCCGCAGGATGTATTGGATGAACTGTGGAATGCGTTACCCACCTTGCGAAAAGCGGTCAATCAAATACAACGAGGCTGGGAGGTCGTTCAGCGGGAGATCTGGGCCAAATTATTCGAGGCAATCGCCGGTGAGTCACAGTCAATCTCGATGTATCGATCAATGCATCTCATCCGTGGATTTCGAACGTAGAACCAGACGTGATGCAGTACCCAGTCACCCTGCTTACGGCTGCGGTTCTCATCGACAGCCTGACCTTGGCTTTGGCGCTTCAGTTCAAGACTGAAGCCGAAGATACGGATCCGAGCGGATGTAAATGCAAATCTGCACCCGAGCCGCGTGCTCCCGATGGTATCGAGCCTACGTCGTCGCAGATATATCATTTTGAAGCGATGCAGTCGATGGAGGGTGTCATTTTGGACGTGAAAGACGTGCTTCAGCTCTCGGACGTGAGTGCTCTACGCATGATCAAAGTGTCGGTGGAGGTTGACGGTATTGTTTTGCAGATGGAACTAGACGAGTGTAGAAAGTGGTTTAGTTATGTCGGTCAGAAATGACCCTCATGCATGAACGACGATTGTACTTGTGCTCCTACTTACTTGCCTTTTTAATTTGTATACGAGGTTGAGGTCGATCGGACGACAAGAGCTTCGTGATCGGTGTGCCAACCGTCCGCCGGATTCGAACCCACACAGATGTCACTTGGTGTATAAAGCTGGAACTGGGGGTTGGGTCCACCATGCCAATTATAAGACACAATTGACTGAGCGCGAATGAATATGGCCCCACCGTCGATATTGCTCGAGTGTTCGCTGGTCTGTCGATGTGAAGCCGGCGTGGGAAAGAAACGGATTTTGGAAGAGGACGAGGAACTAGACGTATCTGAATCTGAGTAGTTCGCTGCTCTTCTCTTTCTCGTTTTCTTTCTTTCTGTCTCTTGCCGTTACGACCACGAGGACGACCACGAGCAGACTGCCCCGTTGGCTCGACGTTGCTGCTATCTTTTCTTCTTGTTTGGTTCCTGCTCTCGAAACAGCTCATCAGTCCATCTATACCCGATACCATCATCATCCGACTAATACTCCTCCATACCTCATCTTTTTGCGCAACAAGTCCTTCTCATTCCCAACGACATGGCTCCGGGACAAAAGTCCGGTCCAGCGCTTTTTCTCGGTCTCGAACTCGCAACAGATCAGCTTCGTGCTTCGATCGTAGACGAAAGCCTGGAACTCGTCGGCGTCGAGTGTGTGGATTTTGATTCCGAGTTATCTGAATATCAGTCAGTCTCTCCCTCTTCCCTCCTGTCCCCATCGCTCTCCGGCCGATCCTTCGACATCGTTCGACTCTCATCGCTTCGTTCCATCCTTCACAATCGCGCGCAATTTAGTAGTGCTGACTCTCTAAAAGGACTCAGGGTGGTATTTTCACGACGCCCGGTGATGCCTACACGACTCCCATCGATATGTGGGTCAAGGCCCTAGGTGCGCGCATTCGCGGAATCAAATTTTTCGGTTTTCGACGATGTACTAATTTGGATTTTTTCGATCATAACTTTATCGCCACGTGTTCTTTGGACATGACCACACAAAAGATTATCTCCTCGAGAAACTTTCGAGAACTCACGACTTGACGAGGATAAAATCAATCGGCGGCTGTGCTCAGGTGTGTATCAGCCTCGGGCGTCGGCGGGGTTTATGATCTGACCCTGACTTGTCGCTATTTGTAGCATGCCGTCGTTTGGTGGAAATCCACCCCGATCCCTTCATTCCCCGCGTTGGATCCGCGACTTCCGCTTCACTCACAGCTTCCGCCGAACACGTTCTCTTTGGCCAATACTCCCGTCGCACAAGATACTTCCGCACATACTCATGCACTCGCACTCGAGGCACTCCTCGGGGGACCAGATATCATGGCCGCACGCGTTGGTACGTGTGCCAATGCCTCGATTCTCGCTGCTCAACTCCTGCGAATCCGGGAGTCTTGGACGTCGGACGTTTGGGCACATACTGGCAAGATACAACTCGCGAGCACGTTCATCGCTAGCATGATCGTCGGCGAGTGGGTGAACATTGGCGAGGCAGAGGCATGTGCGAGTGCTATGTGGACACATTCCCCTAGCCAAGCAGGTGGTCCCACCCAGGGTCACTGGGATGAGGGTGTTCTCGAGATTGTCGGTGGTAGTCGGGAGGAGGGACGGAGGATCCGAGGGTGGTTAGGTGAGGTCGACTTGACGAGCGGTAGAAAGGTCGCAAACGTGTCGCGATATCTCTGTGAGAGATATGGATTTGAAGTTGGTGCGTTCCGACTCGTAGTGTCCTGATCGAGTTTAATCGTTGACCCTGTTTGCTTTCAGATACTATCGTTACCCCATTTACGTCAGATTATCTCTCTACATACCTTTCACTCTGCCCGTCGCCTGGAGATGCTGTACTATCGTTCGGACCTATGGATAGCCTCCTGACTCCCGCACAACACTACCACCCCACCCGCCTTTACAGTCTATTCCCCCACCCCGCGCAGGATGCAGGAGAAAAGCGCAGATATATTGCTATGCTGACAAGCAGGTGAGCCTCAATGACCCCCATTCGATTGTGATGTCTGACACGACCCAGAAATGCCGATGTCCCTCGTGCTCTGGTACGGGATATGTACACGAAGAGCTGGAGTGCCTTTGATCGTCTAGTTGCCATTGTTCCACCTGGTGGCTCAATCGGGTAGGTTGCCTCGTTGGAGAGTGCAGACTGTATGCTGAACTTTATGCGTCACATGTAGGCTCGACGACAAGCTCTTCAGCTTCTGGTTACTACAGGGCGATAGCTTCCCCCTGTCACATGTGAAAGGGATCTACCGCTTCGAGACCGGCATCAAAGTAAACGAATTTAGGGATCTACGCGCAAACCCACGATGTCTTCTGGAAAGCCAAGTTCTCTCCTTCCGCGTTCGATGGTCCCGAATGATATCGACAGGTGTTCTCGGGTCCCATATCAATCGCAATCGCGGTAACATGCAAACCCCAAGTCCGATCGCTTCGTCCGCTCCCAGCAATCGCGCAACCAGCCTCGGGCTTCCTTTCGATCCATACGACTACTCACCGTTACCGGCTCGTGTTTTGGTGACAGGCGCAGCGGCGAACTTCCCCTCGGTCGCTAACCTCGTCGGAGACATCTTCAACGCACCCGTGTTCATGCCCAACTCTCAAGTCGACTCGGCTCAAGTCGTCCCACATCGAAATGCCCCCGCGAATGGTTTCCCGAGCCGAGCGTCTCTCGGTGGTGCATATTACGCACGCTGGATCTGGGGCAAGGAACGTAGTTCTGCCAGTAGCGGATCTGGAACAGCACGAGGACTTGGTGGGTTCGAGGAAGAGATCCGTCGATTGTACGGCAAACGGTGGGTTGCATCCAGCGGTACGCCTTTACGCACCAACGTGAACGCGCCTCTCGTTGGGAACGGTGGAAGTGGTGCCAACAGCGGTACCAGTACGCCGTATGGACATCCACGATCGGGACTTGGTTCGAGCGTCGTCGTGGAGGAGGAAGAAGACGAGGTGGAAGAGATGGAGGCAGACGTTGGCATGCTCAACGCTTCTGTGTTTGCTGGTGGTTTCGCCGACCGAGACCTCGGCCGCATGCGCACACTCACCTCGTCTACCGTCGACACGAACACTTCTGCAGGGTCTGGTGTTGCCTCGACGGCGTTTACGACGCCTGAGTTAGGAAGTGGGGGAGGCGCGAGTCCTGGTGGTACAGGCGGTGGCAGTGGTGGCGCGACTGCACCCCAGACGACGAGTTTGACGCCTGTGACGGCGATGCCGACGGCGGATTCGGAGGCTCAGATTGGGTTGGCGAAAGTTGCGGAGGCGGACGTGGATGCGTTTATGACGTATGCGTCGATTGTTCCCGAGTATTGCAGACTGGAGGGGATGTTGTGCAAGTCACTCGTGTGAATGCACGTGCGTGGGTCGGAGGATCGGTGGAGGTGTGGCGCGGTGGAGATGGAGGGACGGAGGGAGATCATGATTTCCTCGCTGCCAGATTTTTCTTTTCGATTCTGGTTGGCGTAAAATGGAGAGAAACCACCACGTTTTTTGTATATATAATAGGATCACGTCCATGTATGCATCTTTGGAGCTAAACGTACCAATCGTTCGCGACACTTCAAGCTTCACCAGTCAGGTCGTCGTCCCATTGACAGAACGCATTTCATTGGAAATGGGTGGTAAAACGCTCCGCTGCACAAGAGCCTGACCGTCACGGTCTCCCTGTTCAAGAAACTGTGGTATGACAGTTCCATTCTCCGATAGTATCGATGAGGGTCATCAGACTGATCGATAGAGGCATTGGGCTGATCGTACACACACCGAGCTACCCCTACGGAGATGAGGTGGATGTTCGCCTCATTCAGGAAAAATCGTAAGTTTATTCGAGGGTTGTGGAGCTGTTGGTGAACCCCTGATTATCCTTTAGGGGGGGGGAAACACACGTCATACATTTGCGTATTCCATTACGAGCCCTACGCACAGCGATGGTATAAAAGGACGAGTTTCTGTGCCCCCCTCTCTCTCTACCAGCTATCCACTCGAAACTCGAAAACTTGCATCTATACATACTACAATCGACATGTCGTGCATCCAATCGGGAGGCATCTACTATCTCACCAACGTCAAGGGCGGTACGGCCATAGATCTTTCGGGAGGGGACAACTACACCGGTATGTCTGATCTCCTCATCTCGCCCATCGGCGACTCAGTCATAACTCACTCGTCGGATATAGTCACCGGCTATAACCTCCACAAGGGACCTAACCAATCGGTACGGTGTCGCTCTTTCTACTCACGATCGTCCCTAGGATCGACGTCATCGATGTTGACGGCTGATGCTGATGTACTGTTTTGACATCGACAGTGGATCTTCCAAGCGTCTGGAGGAGACCGGGAATTCTACCTCAAGTCCGTCGGCACTGCCCAATATCTCGCACCAGAGGGCGCGCCAGGAGAAGGCCAAAAAGTCGTCGCCAAGGGTTCTCCGTTTGCATGGCGCGTCGAGGATGAACCTGGAAGGGACAGCGTCGTTCGGTGGGTGGTTTTCGTCCTTTGAACTTTGTTTCGGAGAGGGCGCGTTGGGCTGATTCGTCGCTCGTAGGCTCTTGGCGCCGGGTACGCCGTTCTGTGCCGACTTGAGTAACTATGGAAGCTCGGATGAGGGTACGGATATCAAGCTTTATGGTCGCTGGGATGCAGAGAACCAGCTTTGGAAGCTCCAGAAGGCCCAGTGAGGTGATGACGGGCGTGATTGTTGTGTAAATCTGTTTGTTGTAACTGCGAGCGAGTCTAGTGTACGTTTTGTCGTGAAATTTGTGTTCGGTAACAAGCAAGGTGCGAATTGAATATTGAATACGCATCGAAGGCTGAACTCGATCGGCATCTTGAGACGTCCGGAGGAATGCATCCCTAGTACGCACCAAGTCACACTGGAGCAGGGTCACTTGTTAGCCCTACGCTTTATACCCCGACTGGCCTGAACCCAGCAGGTCATACTTGTGCAAGGGAAAACAGTGATAGAACAATTTAGAACGCGATGCTGATCTTGATGTTCAGCTTCTCCGTGCTGAGCTTTATGCTGTGTTGACGCGAAGAATGATGGCCATGCGTACATTGTGATTCCGTGTCTGCCATAGAAGATTAGTGCCAGACGACAAGTAGAGAGCTGAGAGTGATTCACGGGGTAGAGTCACAGCGGAGCGTGGTGATCGTATGGTGTGCAAGTCCAAAGAAAGGTCAGACACCTCTGACTTTGTGGGCTGGTTGAACCGTACCTGGCTAGCATTCTGACCACCTTTGCTGGATTCAACTTGGGGATGAGAGAAAGCGCGCCTACAGGCGCCTACTGTGAGTGCAGCGCTGGCATATGCACATGGTCGCACCTGCGACCAAAATATACCAGTGCTAGTTGCTGTGTATATCTACAAAGAATGACGAGCGCAACTCACGAGGGCTCTGTGACACTGGGGGTTGCGTCGTTGGTTCTCCTCGTCAGTGTTACGATTTTCCATTCTTTCTTCTATCTTTGTCTAGTCTCCCCTAGGCACACCAAAGATCGAAGGAAGACAGTCGTTCCTTTCTCACTATGGTCTGCTCGTTATAGAACACGAAACACCGCAGTGCAGCCTTCGGGGACAATAGGCGGGGATTTCCGCATGCCGCTGTCCGGCAGCGGACATTTGTCAGCCCTTTCCGGTTTGCGATGATATGATCCGAGGCTCGCGAAGATCAACGCTCTGTCTACGCTTGGTCTACGCTCAGCGTTCAACGTTCAACGTTCGACCCTCGACATTCGTTCGTCACCACGTCATGCCAAATCATTGGGACCACGGTCATTCTGTACTAATACCGTCTCTTCTCTCTCTCTCGACACCTCTACAAACACTTTTGCCGGTTTCGCCTGCCTCTCCAGAGGTTCCCGTTCCAGCACACGCATTCACGACTCCCCGAAAGCGGAGACGGCTCCAGGACGAAAATGAACTCCCGACAACATTCTCCCCCTCTCCGCGGCGCGCATCCCCCGTCAAGAAAACGCGTGCTTTCCCCCCCTCCCCACAGCGCCCACCCGCTGTCAAGAAGAAGCGTGCCAGTCCACGACCATGGGACGTCAAGCTCGACGTTGTGATGAATACACTCCAGGGACTCGGTTGGGCCATCGCAGATCTCCTCTACCATCTTTTCAAGCTCAAAGATGAGAAAGGAGAAGATGTCTGCCGAAATCCAAGGCATGCGGCTGCAGTGTCCCAGTTTCTCCAGGGCAGAACAGTTGTCTCTCCGTCCTTTATCATTGATGCATGGTTGCGTAATCCAGACGGACGACTTAGCGTTGATTCCCCTGATCGCGAGCTCATGTATTCTACCACTGTCCATTACACGAAAATCAAACCCATTCGCCCAGCTCTCACTTCCTTTGCCCTTCAGTTGACAAGAAAACGGCTCTGTCGTGAATCTCGTGACGCCCTACGCTGCCAAACCAGTCCCGAAAGCCGCTTACAATGGGGTGACATCAGTGCATCGACTGTGGCTGGCGTCTCTGTCACTATACGACGGGAGCAACCACTCCTATGGAATTTAATGATCTCATACGTCATACAAAAACCACAGGAATCTACTGTGCTAACTCAGGTCAAGCAGAGACGTCCTTTGGATGGCATAAGTCAAGTAGCTTCATCAATTACGTCGTGAGCTCAACTTGTTATAGGCATGCACGCACCTCATTGCGACTATCAACTACCTCGCTGCCCCACGATCCCCTAAGGCGAAACTCATTCCAACACTTCGCGGTCTGCTTTACTTTGCAACATCAGTTCCTTATGACGTATTCAGCTTCAGTAGCCGCATCGCTCACACTCCCTCGTACAGTGCCACTGACGAGTTGCTTCGCGGCCTCTCCAAGCATGAAGCGGAGCTGACCGCAACCATCGGCCGTGACCCCCAGAAATGGGGCATACTCCGCTTTGATAATGTTCAGAACTACCTCTTGCAGCGTGACGCTCGCATCGGCCGTGAAAATACACTCAATATCGGGATTGCTGCCACGTACTTTGAGGCCGAGGATGTCAATCCGAAAGCATACGATCTCGTTGAGAAACAACGTCTCATAGCATTGAATCGGCGTCAACACCTCACTACGCATGAGCTCGTCTCATGGATTGATCTAGATCATTTCGAGCTCGTCCTTTCCCTGCAATGGCTGCGCGTCCTTGTCGATTACATTCCAGAGTTGCAACACCTCAAAGCAGATATATCCAAATTGTACCGAACCCGTGCTGCAAAGCATTCCCTCCCTGCCATCCCCACGAAAATCCATCCTCTCGCTACGAGCTCGAAAAACGAAACCATCACTACTGATCTGAAGGACGCACTCGTGGATTTTCTAGGTCAAATTGGCCAATCTCATGCCAACTATAACCGACGACTCTTGCTCGTTGGTGGAGATGGGCTCACTTATGAGAAACTGCTTCAGCTCAAGAAGTTGTTGCAGTTTCACCGAGATCCCTTCGAGAGCGCTGAGATAATCGAGCCCGTTCTCGAGCTATTCCACTTGGAGTGGACTGATATTAGTCGAATCTTTGAAACTCATTGGGGAGACATGCTCGGGCGTGACCCTTCAACATTGGGACACAGTGCGGCAAAGATCAGACGTCTCAAACCTCCGAATCTGAAGAAGGTTGACTTTTATCCGGCAATTGAGCTGATGTACCTTGTACTAGATGTTCGTATGCTAGACTGCTGGCGGTGCGCATAAACTAGAATATATTTTGACGAGCCGCTAAATTTTCTTTCAATTCTAGACTTCATTTCCGAACGGATGACCTGTCTCGTCATTTCCGTCAGCTACATAGAGCAGGCGCTCTTCCGAATCTTGCCGATCTCGAAAAACGAGCTCAGCTGCTTTACAAGACCTACTCCTCCTCTCTCGGAATCCACTGGGCATTCACAGATGCCGAAAACACCTCTTCATGGAGTATACAAGTGCCGCTTGGCACACCCTGGACCTCCACTGTTGATGTGGCCAATCTTGTACCAAACGTAGACCCGGATGAGGTGACGAAGACATCACAAGGCAATTCCAAAGCAAAGCTTCGCCCGCTGAATGCACCACCAGTCCCATTTAATGGGGATCGCGTTCTCGCCCAATCAATAGCCTATAGAAAGGGAACGGTGGTGGAAAGACCGTACTTTCTATAGCAGCCAAAAAGGAGTGTGGCAGAGCAAGTGTAGGAGGACTTACACTTAAGGTGGAAGGACGAGTGGACGACGAAAGAGTGCTA